>CAHIKZ030000319.1:225000-427500 GCA_903632075.3 Acanthosepion pharaonis | reverse complement strand
TATACTAGTACAAAGTCAAAAGTCATCGTGATTGTTTGAATTTTCTGGCCTTGTTCACATTGTTGATCACACTAGATAACCCGCTATCACTAAGAAACTGTAACTAAGGTCTGATCAGCATAGTTGCACAGCTTGGCTTTGTGGGTGTTGAACAAACACAAATGTGCCTGAGCAAGAGCCTGCAATAGGGATTGAGTAGCCGCCCTAATAGAGGGGTATCCTTGAATACAAGTGGCCAGCTATTATTATGTGCATATGTATCTATGTGTGTGTATATGTATACTGGCACCACATGCACCTAATCATGTGCTTCTAGTTATGTATGTATGTATGTATGTATAGTGAGTTTCTAAGCAGAGAAGAAAGGATTGAACACCCAGTGAGGATTGAACTCACTATGTAATTGTTCTAGTGAGACAAACTTGTTAATCATTATTCCATGTTGAGGTTCCCAATGTATGTATATTGCATATAAGTATAATGTATATAAATATATATATATGTGTGTGTGTGTGTATGTGCATGTATTTGTATTTGTATGTATGTATATATGTATATTAGCACCAAATGTGATACTCAGTATATAATTAACCAGATGTGATGGGCAAGACACATGAGAATGGGGGATAACAGGATTCCCAAACAACTTTTCTACCAGGAACTGAGGACAGGAAAGGATCAATTAGTTTTCTCATAGCTTTATCCATAACACTGAGTCAGGATCACAAGTGTTGAAGTGGGGCTCAAAAAGACCTAGCTGCTGCAAACTTGTCACATAGTGAGGATGGAGAATTATGATCTCCCAAAGAACTTCCTATGGTCAACTAAAAAGTGAGGCTACACTGTAGAGATGCAAGCCCACTTTCAAAAAAACTCTCATTGTCTCTGTATTCAACCTACTGTTAGTAGAAATGGAAGTAATGAACAGGGTTATTGGAGGTGCAAGAGCTAACAGGCAACAACCCACAAAGAATCAGTTCCAAAGAAAGAATAGAAGAAAATAAATTAAAGAAAATAATTGGCCTCTCAAACAATCTGAATGTCTACAAAAGACTTTTGACAAGGAGTGTCATAAAGGGTCGTTCACACACCATTTAACTATGACATGACCAGAGCCTGGATGCTGATCTCTCCTCTGATCTAGTTCTAACAGCTCAGTTGGGGAAAAACTGGCTGGTCCGATTCAATACCTACAAAATCTAAACTAGTAACATTTCATCAGCATCAAGCAGATCCTATATTTTCTCCAGTCATGATGAACAGTTGAACTCTCAATGAGGATCTTTGTTTCGAATGCCCATTGGAACTCAAGCTCACTCCAGTCCTCAAGAGCAACTCTCATATACAATCAATTACTAAAGAAGCTGGAAAAATGTTCTCCTCTCTTCGTAGCACTCCAGAAAGTACCTGACCCTTTTGCCATGCTTTATATTTACAAGCGTCAGATCCAACCAAAAATGGATTATTGCTGCTATATCTGGACTGGAGCTACCCAATTCTCACTTTCTAGCATCAACAGAGTTCAAAAGCATTTATGCAACCTTTCAACCTTACAACTCTTTTCCCACAGACAATATAACAAGCCTATTGCTACTTTATCATTACTTCCATGGCAAATTTTCATTCTTTAGTACCACCAACTCAGATGTTTACAGCCAAACCCCATCTTGCTATATCCACAGAGTTGAATCACCCTCATTCCTCATGTATTCCTTTGGTTAGAGAGGTGTTTCACTCTGAAAACTTCTTCCCAAGAACTATTACTTTGTGGGACAGATTCCTGTGTGGATGCTTCCTCCACACTCTACAATGTTAACCTCCTCAAGTCTAGGGTCAACTATATAGCCATCATATCCTCATAATCTTCCTCTTCTTACATCCAAATCACATACTCCATTCAATAACCCTCTATAGCAGTGGCTCTTGAGCCTTGTACTGGGTGAACTTTAGTAAAAGAAAAAATATATTTTTTTGTCTCTCATTCACACTGTTTGCTAATGGGTGTTATGAGAAGCTATTTCATGTCTAATATTTCTTTATTTTTTTCAGGACTGCACACACACACACACACATGCATGCACGCACACAAACACATGCACACACACAACACACACAACACACACACAAACAAACACAAACACACACACAAACACACTCAAACACACACACACACAAACACACACAAACACAGAGGTATGTATAAAAAACATTTATAAGATATATTTAGCAACATTTTTCTTTTCAGTCATTAGTATTTGCTTACAGCTGTAGCATGACAGTGAGAAGTGATAAAAAGCAGATGAAAGAAATGCTAAAATAAAACTTCAATTTAACATCCCTAGCTTTAAGGAATATCAAATTTAAGGAACCACTCATGGAGCATATCCGTCATAACAATAACCATTTGTTTCAAGTTTGTTACTCTAAGGATTTAAGAAATGAAAAATTGAAGAACTTTAAAATACATTGGGTAACCATTGTTTCATTAAATTTTGTTAGCAAAATCCTCTCAATATAAGCAAGGAAAAGAATATACAATTTTTTTTAATCATTTCACCCCAAGCAAGGTAATAATGCCACTAGGATGCAAGGGGTTACTGGGAATAGAAGAAAGAGACAATAAAAGAACAGGTTTCAGGAGAATAGAAGATGGCAATAGACATTGCATTTAAATCTTTGAAGATTGTAGGTGGCTGGGAAGCAAGAAATCAGAAGAGAGTTCCAAAGGCAAGAAAATAAACAATTAGAATAGAACATTGTAGCTAGTTCAACAGTAAAGTGGTGAAACCTGGTTGCTAATCCAGTACCACACTTAAATTCTGCAAGTGAGGTATCAAGGAGGAAAACTCTTTAGTACAATTGCCATGAAAATATTTGTAGAAACAACAGAGGGAATCCATATCACATCAATGTAAAAGTGACTGAATTTGAAATGCCATGTTAGGGTCAATTACATTACAGACCCTTCTTTGAATTTTGTCAAGAATCTTGAGATATATAGTAGGAGCAGCAAACAATATATGGCATCGGTATTCAGTGCATGAATGAACAGTAGATTTATAAATGTTCAAATTGGATTCTGATGAGAAAAATTGTCTGGCATGACACAGTTATTGGTTTTATTTGATATATTTATACAGTTTTATATGACATTAGTCATTGCTGTCTTGACTGTCTTAGATTTAACAAAAAATGTTCAATAAATATGGTGATTGACAGAACTTGATTCTTCTTTACAAAATGAGAGATTTATTGGATTTAAGAAAGTATTGAATTTAAGGAACACACTTTTTCCACAATAAGTTCTTTAAATGATGTTTAACTGCATTTGAAAAATTAACAAAGATATTTTTTTATTTTGAAGAACTGTTCATGCTAGAATTATTTAGAACAGTTAAATTTATTTTAACATAAAAAATGTTTTTTAATGTAGCATTAAGAAAATGGTTCTGGTCACCCACTGGTAAATACAGAGATGGGAATATTTTAACCTAGTTCTTTTAGTGTAATAAGAATTATCATCTTGAGTGTAGATCACAGGTACAAGGCATTTCTAATTTTGTCCTATTTAATTACATAGAGTGTGACATGACAGATATAAATAAATAAAAATATACAATAGTAATTATTATATAGTATTGATGCCCATCTATAAGAAATTGGTGCAGCATAATCTTCTGGCAAATAATCAAGCCTCATGTCAGACTCCTCACAATCAAGTAAATAAACAAAGTATTAATAGAATGCCTGTCTGCAAGGCAAGCAGAAGCGGTTCACAAAAACAAGCTGGTATCATCATCTTTTTCTCTTTTCTTTATAGCCTCAAACCACCTTTTTGAAGTTGATGTCTGAAGTCCACCTGCTCTGCATGGTTCATGGCAGCTGACTCTCTATCAAATAAAAGATTCTGTTTTAAGAAGTCTTCAAAATTTTCTAACTTTTTGCTTAAAAATTATTTGAAAATTGTTTTTCAATGAAATGTTAATCAATGATAATTTCATATTATAAACTCTAATGCTAAAAACAACAATAAGAATTAGAAAGATAATCAAATACTATTGTATATAATGGTAATATTAGCTGTTTCCTTCTACAGAAATATTTGGCATTCATTGACCAGTCAGTGCTTGGTTGAAATTTATAAAATCTTTCTGTTAAAGCAATTTCTCGGGAAAATAGTTTCCTCAATCCACTGACTGTTATTGCTTTTTCTAATATTAATGGGGGGGGGTCTTCTGTTGCAGGTGGCATATTGACCTGCAAACAGATATTGAATGATGGAAGACAACAACAAACAAAATGAAGACTTGAGTAAAAAATATTTTCACAAGTATATTTTTGCTAAGGAAAATACATCAACAAAATTAAGGTTACAGTGCACTAGGCAAAAAATATCTCATGCAGAGGATGAGAAGAGTGTTCTTCTGAGGAGGACAGTTTTGGTAGTCACTGAAGAGCATTGTCCTGAAAAGCACAGCAGTTTTGGTAGTCACTGAAGAGCATTGTCCTGAAAAGCACAGCAGTTTTGGTAGTCACTGAAGAGCGTCATCTTGAAAAGGACAGTTTTGTAGTTACTGAAGAGCATTGCCCTGAAAAGGACAGTTTTGGTAGTCACTGAAGAGCATTGCCCTGAAAAGGACAGTTTTGTAGACATTCGAGAGCATTGTCCTGAAAAGGACAGTTTTGGTAGTCGCTGGAGAGCATATTACTGAAAAGGACAGTTTTGTAATTGCTGGAGATCATTGTCCTGAAAAGGACAGTTTTGGTAGTCACTGAAGAGCATTGTCCTGAAAAGGACAGCAGTTTTGGTAGTCACTGAAGAGCGTTGTCTTGAAAAGGACAGTTTTGTAGTCACTGAAGAGCGTTGTCCTGAAAAGGACAGTTTTGTAGACATTCGAGAACATTGTCCTGAAAAGGACAATTTTATAGTTGCTGAAGGACATTGTCCTGAAAAGGACAGCAGTTTTGGTAGTCACTGAAGAGTTTTATCCTGAAATGGACAGTTTTGGTAATCACTGAAGAGTTCTCTCCTGAAAAGGACAGTTTTGTAGTTGCTGAATAGCATCATCCTGAAAAGCATAGTCCTGAAGAACTGTTTTGTCATCGCTGGTGAGTGTTGCCCTGAAAAGGACAGTTTTGTAGTCATTGGAATACGTTGTCCTGAAAAGCATATCATTGCTGCTGGTCAGGATGGTTTGAGTTGAAGATAGCTGGAGTGGCAGGAACTGGAGGCCTACTCAAGATGGCTTGAGTGGTGGCCGATGGTGAGGTAGTATGGTTGGCTGGCTAGCTGGAACTGCTGCTGATGGCTGGAGACATGGGCCTGTTGTTGGTTGCTGCGGAATTATGTTTTTTGTTGCTTTGAGGCCTTTTTATATCCTGGAAAAGTTTTACAAGGATCATTGCTTAAGCTTTTTTCTTTCAGTTTTTTTTAAAAAATGTGGGAGTGCCGATAGTGTATGACATTTCCTCAATTTTTGTTTGGATTAGTGTGGAATATCAACTTGATTGTTTATTATTTTACATGTGCTATTGTCATCTCCATAAAGAAATACATAAATAAAAATGTTGAATATTAAATAAAAAATGAATTTTACTGTCAGTTTGTCATGTCCATAAAAATGTAAATAAATAAAAATTAATTATAATAAAAAAAAAATAATTATTATGATAAAATAATCATTACAATTTTAATTATTATTAATTGACTCATTCTAAACCAATGAAAATCAACCCCACTTTTCTCCTCTATACTCACAAACACATGACATTCTCACTATCAGACAAGCAGTTAACATGGATAGGTCATCGACACAAGCATCAATGAAAAATTTGTCTCCTTTTCTTTTTTAGGCCATAATAGAAACATTTATCTTTTTGCTCTCAAAATTCAAGGTAAGAAAACATCAAACACTTTGTGTATTTTCTAATTGAATTATCTGGACACTCATTACACATCCATAAAATCATGTATACACTTTACTTATTCTTTATCTTATCATTCCATCAGATTCCAATCCATATCTGATCTAGATTTGACCCTAAACTCACAATTTTACTTAGTATTACTATCTCTCATTTCTCCAACATCATATAAGAACCATTCTTTGTCTTGCTGTTTTGCTTTTTGAGTATTTTTGTATATATAAATGTTAGGGGGTTTATAATTATTTAATCAGAGTTATAACTCCCCTACACTAGCCATTTTAGTTATTGGTATTGTTGAAAGTACTCAAACAATATAGTTGGTTTTATTTTATAATGTTCTTTACTTATGATTTTGTAGGACCAATCCACAAAGTTCAAAGAAGGGTCTTCTCAAAGACCTACAAGGTTCATTTGTTTGAGACCTTTAAGCTTTGATCTGAAGAAGCAGTTGTAAATAAAGTTAAAAAAAAAAGCAAAGTCAAATCCATTCATTTAGAGCTTCTTGGCTTAGAGAAAAATCAAACTGAAGAAGCAAGAATAGTACAAACTAGGTCCACAATTATTTCTGAAAAATGACTGACAGAAAACTCTATTCAGATTTTTCCATATGGACTATTAGGCAACAGTAGCAAAAGAAACTTCATATGATCCTGAGAGGCATTTCCAAAGGATAACAATATAGCTGAAAAGACAGCAGAAAATTGTTAAATTCATGAAACTATGAGGAATAAAAGTGATGTAATGAATATGTATACACCTGGGTTCCCCCTCACAGTAATATGATTGGCTGGTGTCAGCCATAAATACAGACTGATGTGGAGGTACATCGATTGACAACGCCTCTTGACTACACCTATTGTCTTCGCCTATTGCCTATGCCTATTGCCTACCACTACACCGAGTACAAGTCCATTACAGTTACCTGCTAGATTGTCCTACCTAGTTACAGTAGTTAACAACCACTTTGCTACTTCGAACAAATATATCCCTTTCCAGGACATATCAAAAAGAAACATGTTTTGATGGCAAAAGTAATGACTTCTCCATTTGATTTGATGGATTTATTTTCTGGAGCTTATAAATATATTGTAGTTTATTTAAAACCAGAAAATATTTTTAGGTTTTAATTTCTTTCTTTTTTTTTTTAAGATAATAATAGTTTAGTGATACAAGTCTTACTAATTAATACATAGCTGGAAGGAGAAAATGTGGATTCATAGGAATACAGAAGGCGATTATCTCCTTTTGATGGTGATAAGGCACATAGGTCATGTGACTTATCTCCCTTTGGTAGAGATAAGTCACATGAGTCATGTGATGGTTGCTTAGTGACATCACTTCATACAGTGACAAGAGTGGCCAGTCGTTCAATTTATTTACAGCAGCCAAACTGAGCAGTTGCTTTTTTATCCTGGGCCATATCGCCTGGACTGAGGCTAAATCTGCTTCTCCAAGCAGCTTACAAACACATGATGCTGTTTCCCTTTGGGAATATATTTTCCCAGATATAGAAAGAAACTACAACTTGCAGTTCTCAATTTGGGACAACCCAAGAGTTGCTGTTTCCCATTTGTGGAATATGTTCTTGCCTGGGACATAGCAGATGGATCTGGTGCATTTGTATCTGGAGTACTAAACATGGCTTCTCCAGACACAGGCATATCTCCATATTATATATAAGACTCTTCCTTTTCATTCCTCCTTACATTCTACTCACTGTGTAGATATATGTGATATATTATTCTCTGTGTGGGACATGTGTATATATGTATATATAGTTTTGTATATGTTTTAGTGGTATAAAAGTCTCTCTAAGAAAAAAGCATGTTTGTCATTACTTTTCCTTTCAGCCATTTCATTTCAACCATGAAGTATGGTGTTATTATATCACAGATATAATAATGCCCATAATGGGGAAACTACAAATGGGAGAATAAACCTTTCTGCTATAGCTCTCTCCTGTTATAGTGATGATCATGGCACAATAAAATTTATTCACCATGTGACATTATTATCATCTATTAATACCTTTCTTAAAGTTATTTGCACAGAAGTTAATATAACAAAACCAATGGGAATTGGAACTCAGCTCTTCAAATATGCATTACACCACCTGCACAGATCTTGGTTCCTCAAGCAGTCACCCATCTAGGTACTGACCAGGCTTGATATTGCTTAACATTGGTGGTCATACAGGAACCAGTGTTTCAACAAGATGTGAACTTCTCCAATTGTCAACAGTTAAAAGATGGCAACTTCATATTTAAAACTTTGTAAATGCCTCCAATTGTATATAAAGATTGAAACAATTAATATTAGATGACTTGTGAAAAAAAAAGAAAAGAAAAAATTATTATCTAGTGGTGTTTATAGTTAAAAATTGATGTGTGTTGTCTCCATGAAACCAAAATCAAAGGACTTGATATTAATATTAAAGTTAGACAGCACATGTTAATAGCTTTGGAAAGAGACAGTAAATATTATGTAAATGTTTTTGTCATCATTACCAAGTGGAAGAATGACATGTATAGATATTGGAAGAACAACCATAGTAGACTTACTGAACAATGATAGTAAAAGAAACTATCAATAAAATTTCATTATTCCTTGTAAAAACTTTGAATAGCTTTCAGGACATGCAGCACCTGCATGAGTTCGAAATTGTTGATTGATATGCTTTTTATGAATTATCAAGGTTAGGTTATTTAAAGCTGAAACATATACTGGATTGTATGAGATTGCATACAGTACCCAACATTAGTTAACAAAGAACAAGGAGGTTTAGAGAGAATTGATAATTATTTATAAAATTGCTAAAGATATGAAATCACAATCACATTCTTGAATACAAGTACCAGTTGTTGTTTTCTGCTTACTTCCAACTGAATTCTGACAAGGTAGATATAAATTCTTTCATTACAGACATAATGACTTTTTAAAAAATTATCACCAAAAAAATACTTATTTTTAGCAGATTTTAAAATTTGAATTAAAATAATTAACACCGATAAAATATTTATTAAAAACTGCTTTTAAAAATTACTATGCCAATTAAATTTTATCACTAATGTTGTAAACACAATTTCAATATTGACAGCCATGGCAGGGTTCTCCTGCTTGTGTGACATGGTGCAGAGTCTTGTTGTTAGACATAGTGTCTTCCAACAGCCACCTCTTGACTCAGAATAGCACTACCTCTTCAAGACACTTGATGTAGGCCTCCTTTTGAGTCTGAATCCCTGTAGGAGGATGAATGGAGGCATAACACCACCATGACTATTGATCACTTCAAACACGATGATGTTGACTAGAGATATTGTCTAACTCCTTCCGAATCCTCTGCACTGTCCTCAGATTGACACTGAAACACTCTGAAATGTTCATATTGGAGCTTCCAGTGCAAATGCCAGGCAGTACAACATGCGATTTACATATTTTGGGTGAAGTGAATTGTATCATGGTGTCCTTTTTTTCACAGATGGTGTCCAGCTGACCCTACTATACTGTGCAGTCAACAAAATCAAAAACAAACAACATGCACAAAATTAAAAATATAAAATGTCGACAATTTACCCCTCACACCCTGTATAAGAAAATTTGATTTATTTGTGAAAGATATTAAAATAATCCAGAATAGATACTGGAAGCAAACTGCCTGCATATGGATAGAAAATGAATTTAGTAAGTACATAAAAATAGAAAGGGGAGTAAGGCAAAGATATGTCTCACTGGATTTATTTAGCTATTAGAGTGAGGCAATACTAGGAGAACTGGGGGTCCTACCAGGATTTATTACTGATTGGCACAAACTTAATAATATATGTAGTGTTGATGGCAGTTTCAGAAAAATAACTGCATGGTCTCCTAGATAAGGTAGTAAAGGAAAGCTAGAATAAAAGACTAACCCTGAATTGTAAGAAGACAGAATTAATTTTTTGTCAGCAAAAAGGGCAGCCAAGTACAGAAATTAAAAACACGGAAATTCAAAGGTGTGTTGAAATAGCCTTCCAAAAAGCTAAGCAAAGTATTAAGAAACAGGAAAATTTTGTTACAAACTAAGAAAACAATGTTAAACAGTTCTCCTATATAGCAGTGATTGCTGGAAAAATCTCATCATAGATGAAGAAGAGACTTGAGGCAATAGAAATGTGGTTCTACAGAAGGATGCTGAAAATACCATGGACTGAACATGTGAGCAACAAGGACATTTTAAGGAAAATGGAAACAATAAGGACACTTATTCTTAGAATCAGAAAGGGACTGTTAAAATTTCTGGGATACATAACGAGAAAAGAGAGTTTAGGGAATTTGACACTCACATGACAATACTGAAGGCAAGAAAGGCAGAAGGAAACATTGAGTAACCTATATAATGTGCTTGTAGAAATAGAAAACAGGAGGAGGGTAGCAAAAAGGAAAACATCACTAAGGGGATAGGAAATTGTGGAGAGCATTGATCACTTATTTACTGAATGGTCATGGCACATAGAGGAAGAAGAAAACTGTTAATTTTCATGATAGAGTCTAAATAAAATTAAGCTAATTACATTTAAGTATTAAAATTAAGAACTGTTTCTGTTATGGGTCCTTACCCATAATAACATAATGGACTATTCCATATGTAATAAATACTGCGTCTCAAGAGGAAGCAGGGAGTTTCGTCTGAAGTCGAGCGACTGGCTGATCGGTTGAACTCTCTGCCTTCGAGCGGAGAGGAACCCAAACGAGGCTACACTGAAGGGCGGAGTCTCTTTCGGGGAGGTAAACTGACCCTGAATCCGTTTATACGGGTTCAAAGGGCATATTTTTGGCCGAGCCCTCATGGGAGGGTGACTAAATACTGTTCCATCTGAAGTCTGGAGTTCAGTCTGAAGTCTTGAGCGAAGTCCATCAGGAGTCTGTCAGTCAGTCAGAGTGAGCGAGTCAGTCAGTTGAGTCAGAGGCAGTCCCAAACAGAGTCGCGTTCAGACAATTACTACTAAACCTGATTGTTCGTACTAACACTTTCTACCTCTCTGTATATATTCCTGTTTGTAATATATCTGTGTTATTCCATATCCGTATTCGAGTTCTTCTTTATTGGTTCTACCTTGGACTATCACCGTGGTACAAGGAACCAGACCATAACAGTTTCTGAAAAGACTATCGTTGCTAAGTGCTACAGAGTATAAGAAGTTATGGAGAGCCATGATTGCTCACATCCCGAACAGACATAGCACATTGATGAAGTCATCAGTGTTTATTTTTATGTTGGGGTAAGAAAAAAATTAAGATAATTACATTTAAGTAATAAAATTAACACCTGTTTCTCTTCTTTTTTATTGCTTCAATTTATTGTTTGTTTGTTTGTTTTTTTTCCTGAAATTAAATGAAGGCTGGAAAAAACAAAACTTCTCGATATTAATTATAATCAAAAAGATTTAAAGGAAAATGTGACTGACAGATTTTGACTCCCAAATATTCATTGATTTAATTGTCACTTTAGAACACTTAATAGCCATTGGCTCCTTACAGTCTATAACTTCACATCAAATTAATAACATAATCTTATTGACATATTCCCTGGTATTAAATTGCCACTTCTTCAACTTAATATCATTCTTACTTTATCATATTGCCTAAGGAAGAACACCATTGACAGGTATCTTTTAGTCATTGTAGTCATTTGTTTAGAATAGGATCTGAGAAACAATAAGCTTCAAGACAATCACCAATCACCTTCAAACACGGAAAGTGTATTAAGAACACTTTTTTTAAAAATGTTCACTCTATATAAGGCCCAAGAGCCACTCGAGGTAGAGGTTACAGAGTAAGAGGTACAATTTATGGGGATATGTGAGGAGGATAACAGCTCACCCTAGACTTGAACAGGTTAAGATTGCAACGGTCCTTAAGAAATGTGCTCCTGTACTGGCTTCTGTTATCTTTAAACTCTACAATAAATGCCTTGCTGCTTCTTGTTTTCCTGCTTGTTGGAAATCCTCTTCTATAGTTCCAGTTTTTAAGAACTCAAACGAGCCATCTGACCCTTCTAACTATCAGCCTATTAACTTTCTACCTTTTTTTAGCAAAGTACTAGAGGCTCTAATCAACTCTGAATTAATTAAGCATCTCACCTCACAGAGTCTTCTTTCAAATAAGCAATATGGCTCTCCCTTCTCTATGTCAACTGCTGATGTACTAACGATTATTACTGAAAGAGTCTATCAAGCTTTAGATTAGATAATGGTAAAGCTTGGGTTGTTGTTTTGGGTATCTCAAAGGCATTTGACAGGGTTTGGCATAAAGGTCTTCTTCACAAGTTAAAAGGTTTTTCTATTTATGGTTAAATATTTGAACTAATCCAGTCTTTCTTATTAAATCACAAAATGAAAGTAGTCTTGAATGGCCACTCTTCTAGATCTTTTTGCATTAATGCAGGTGTTACCCAGAGCTCTATTCTTGGACATATGTTGTTCCTAATTTTCATCAGCAACCTTTCTGATGGCATCAGTTCTCAATTTGGTATCTATGTTGATGACGCAACTATTTACTCTTGTCTTGATAGTCTGATCATTTTGTTATGGTCAAATTGGCAGCTGAGCTAAAAAACTGACCTGCATTCTGTTGTTAATTAGGCAAGGAATGGTTTGTTAATTTTAATGCCTCAAAATGAAACTGCTTTCTTTTAATCATCTGAGAGAACATTTTCTAACTACTATCAGCATGGCTGATGCTAACCTCCAAGAAAAGGACTCATTACACCTTCTTGACCTAAAGCTTTTTGGTGGCAGGAAGTGGAAAGATTATTATATCAAATCTATCCTGTATATTTCTAAGTCTATCATTCCCCCATTCTTCAAATATTGCTGCCTAATCAAAACATTCCAAAACCATATGATGAGGTTTATGACAAGCAATAAACTTTCCAAACATAGAAAAATCAAGAAACATCTGCAAGTCATGGGGCTAACTCCCATCATATCCATTGTTAAATGCAAAGTGTTGAAACTTTGTGGTTGTGCCAAACAAACAAAATTTGCTTCAAGGGGATGATAAGGCGAAGAAGGAATAGAAGCCACCAATCTAAATGATGACATGATGATGTACACAAATGTACAAACTTGGCTTTATATCATTGAACACAGTTCCTCAAAATCACCACTTCCAACAACAAATTATCTCATATTAGGGCATAATTTTGGTGCAGATGGATGATGAAATGACTTTTGTTTGTTTTGCACACACACACACACACACACACACATATATATATATATATATGTATAGTGAGCATATTTTGTTAGCAAATTCTCTTTTTTTGCATATTTCATTGAAGATCTTGGAAATATTTCTTTTCAGAGAGGTTTATTTTTTTTAATTTCTCTTGTTTTCTTACAATTTTTATAATGACTTTTTTATCAAGATTATCGATGTATTTCCCGATTTCATTTCTCCAAGTACTTTCAACCACTTTGGCTGTCTTCAGGGAGTAAAGTTGTTTTCAATTGGGTTAGGTGTTTGCTTTCGCCGGTGTCTTATTTTCATAGATTTTATCATTATATTTTGAATTATTTATCATGTCCCATGTTTTGATGATACAATTTGCATTTGAACTTTGAGATATGTAAATAGTTATATATATATATATATATATATATATATATATTGTAGGAGAGTTATAACTGAGTAAATAATTATAAACCCCTAACATTTATACATACAACAATACTGGTAAAAATGAGAAACAGCAAGATGTGGAAACAACAAAATAAGTATTATTTATTATTTGGTGTCAGTAATATTAAGTAAAATTGTGAGTTTAGGGTCAAATGTAGATCAAATATAGAAGCTGACAGAATGATAAGATAAATAATATGTAAAGCGTATACATTCTTTTTCATATGTTTTTTTATAGATGTGTATAATGAGTGTCCATGTAATTTAGCTGAATAATACAAGAAGTGTCTTGAGTTTTCTTACCTCAAATTTTTGTTCAGGATTAAGAGATAAATGTTACCATTATGGCCTGAAAAAGAAAAAGGAGCCAAAGTTTTTGTTGACACATGTGTTGACAGCCTGTCCATCTTGACTGCTTGTCTGATAGAATGTCACATGTTTGTGCATGTAGAGGAGAAAAGTAGGTTTGATTGTTATTTGTTTAGAAAGAGTGAATTAATGATAATTATAACTGATAATTATTTTATTATAATTATTTTAAACACTATAATTAATTTTTTCTTATTTTTTTATGAACACAAGAAAGTGACAGTACAATTAATTTTTTATTTATGTATATTTTTATGGACATGACAATATACATACATACAATCACCCACTAATATATATATATATATATATATATATATATATATATATATATATATATATATATATATATATATTATTTATTTCAGGATGTATGTCTGTATGTATAACTGGCCACTCATATTCAAGGATACCTGTCTACTAGGGCGGCTAGCCAATCCCTATTGCAGACACTTGCTCAGGTGCATTTGTGTTTATTCAACACCCACAGAGCCCACCTGTGGTTTATACTGCAACCATGCTGAGCAGACCTTAGTTACAGTTTCTGGGAAAGAGCATATTATCTAGCGTGATCAACAATCTGAACAAGGCCAGCATGCTCAAGCCCTCCACCATGATGACTTGTGACTTTGTGGTAGCATAGCTATCAACTGCCCCAAGGGTTCCATCTGCCCAATTTCACTCACAAGGCTTGGGTCAACCCATGATATGGTTTTTCAGGCACTTTCTAAAGGTGCTGCACACTGGGATCAACCCTATCAGCCTGAATAACATCTGGGAGCTTCCTTCCTAACAAATTGACCATGGTGGGATTTGAACCCAGGTCTCATGGTCAGAATGCGAACCTTCTAACCACTTGGTCACATGCCCATTTTAGGATATTAAAAGAAAAAACATGTTAAACATTTTTTTAGTATGTTTTTGTTTTAATATCCTAAAATAAATAATATGTAGCTCTATGTATTAAGCACTCTTTTAAATTAACTGTAACTTCATATATGGACAGTATACTCCGTTTGTTCTCATTTTATCTGTATATATATATATATATATATATATATTTCTTATTACTATAAACATTATTTTTAGTGGGTACATGTGTTTGAGTCGTTTTTATTTTATTAAACAGTGAAATTGATAACAACTGGCCTACAATGAGAAGTCCTACTGAAGAAAAATCTCAATTTAGTGGGGGTTGTTATCAATTTCACTGTTTAATAAAATAAAAATCAGGGGTAACAAGTCAAAATAACATTTATAGTAATAAAAAATAATGTTGGATAAAAATTGCTTTCAAAAAATGACTGTTGTTTACATTTTGGGTACAAGACTGAAGCTGTCAGATATAAATTCATAGAAGACTCAACAAGAGAAATATGTTTTATTAACAGCTTGGTCCTGTCAGTCAAGCTCTGTGGCCAAACTGTTAGAGATACACTTTGGCTTAACAAGTGGTCTCCCTGGCATAAAAAAAAAGATGAAGGTTTGATTCCTGTTGGAGGCTGAATTTTTTTTTAATAAACCAACTCAGTTTAGGTAGGTTGTTATCAATTTCACTGTTTAATAAAAATAAAAAAAATACTGGTATAACAACCCAAACACATGTATCAATTAAAAATAATATTTATAGTAATAAGAAATAATATCAGATAAAAAAAAATCTTTAAAATATATATATATATATATATATATATATATATATATATACCAAAAATATATTGTATCAAAAATACATTTACAAACTTTCGGGGTGGATTTCTCACACTAAAATAACAACAAAAGTTCATATAAACATATATTTATAAATCCTTCATTTTTGAGTTATTAAGTTTAAAGAAAGTTTATGGTAGAACACATTGTGTTCCCATGCAGACTAGTTTACATTTGTCATTCATGTACATTTTTGGGTAGTCTGTCTTCAGTGTTTAATGTGTATAGTAGTGAGTTAACTGAGAAGTGTTCCATTTAACAATGGCAGGATATTCATTTCATTTTTACATATGGCCGCGCGAATTGTACTGGACACAAGGCAGTATCAGATTATATTTCCAGATCAAAAGCAGCCAAGTGATCCAACCTTTGCTGCTGTTTATCATCATGTTGCTGAAACAGGATCCATGGCATCACAAACTATGGATCAAGGAAGGCCAAGATCTGTTCATATGCCTGACCATTCTAAGGGGCTATTGGAGACAATTCAGATATCAGCACACATCAACTGGCCCTAGCATGTACATCTCATAGTACTGGAGGGCACTTCAAGAGCAGCTCCTGTATCTGTATTTTTTGCAACATGTGCAGAGTCTTTCACCCTCTGATCACTCACCACAGAAGAAATTTTGCTGATGGTTTATTGCAAAAACTGCCGATCAGTTGTTTTTCTCTTCAATCTTGCTTATAGATAAGGTAACATTTGGAAGATATGGAATAACAAATTTATACAACCAACATCTGCAGGCAGATCAGAATCCCTATGGTATAATTCAGGCTAGACACCAGCATCAGTTTACAATTAATGTGTGGGCTGGAATTGTAGGTGACTGTCTGGTAGGTCTCTATATATGTTTTCCCAGCACATCTTACAGGAGCTGTCTATAACAACTTTATTTCAAATACACTTACAGACCTGCTATGAAGATGCTTGTGGTTCTTCCATGATTGGGCTCCAGCACATTTCAGTCCCATTTTTCATGATGCACTGGCTGACATCTACAATGAAAGATGAATAGTGAGGGAAGGACCGGTTCCATGACCTGCATATTCCTTTGATCTCAATCCATTGGATTTTTATCTGTGGGGCCACCTAAAACAACTGGTTTGTGCAGCAGACATTAATAATCCAGAGATGCTTCATCAACATGTCAGGGGGCCTGTGGAACCATTTGTGTAGAAGTAAGCAGAGGATATTTTGAACATTTGCTAGTTGCTGTGTTGGACATATGTTTATATAGACATTTTACTTTGCTTTGGTGTCAGGAACCCTCCCACAAAGTATTTTGGGATTGTATCTTGAATTGTACATTTAACAGCATCTACCATATACTATAAACTTAATATCTCAAAACAAAGGATTTGCAAACATATGTTTATATGGACTTTTGTCGTTGTTTTTGTGTGAGGAACTCACCCCAAAGTTTGTAAAAGTATTTTTGATACATCCTGTACATTATATATATAGTAAAACTATTTGAACATTTCAAAGGATTATATATATATATATATATATATATATATATATATACACACACACACACATGCATACACACACATACATACATATATGTGTTCTGGTTGTCTGATAATCGCAATAACAAGAAACTCAAGTAGCAGTCTTATTTATTAGTTTGTTTCCTTTTTCTTCCATCAGTTTTTTTTTTGTGGGGGGGTTGTCTTATTGTTTTGTGTTTTTTTTTATTAGTTTTTTCTTTGGTCCCCTGGCCATCTTTGTGTTGGTTTTATAAATACTTTGGGTTTTTAGTGTCATATATACATTTTTCAAATGAGTTTTGTTGAATAATATCAACAAATTCTGTCTATCAAATTTTTTATTAACTTTTTCAAATTTCCGAATTAGTTTTCTTTATATAATTGGTAAACTTACCAAAGTTCATTTTTCTCTTTCCTTTTTTTCCCCAAGTACTTTCGATTGCTACAATCATTTTCAAGGATTTTGTTTTTTGTCTGTTTATCTAACTGTTTTATTTTGTTAATTCCCAGCATTCCCTCATTTACTGGAACCAATTTCAAGTCCCTCAAAGTGATGTCATCTATAACAGTCAAACTGAATTTTTTATGTGTATTTTTTTCTACTGACAACTTTATTACTTTTTTGGACTACCAGCTGACTAAGCAGCAAACAGAATTACTCAACCTTAGAAAAAACTGCCATCTTTACTCCACTTTTGATAATAATATAAAAAAGCAGAGATTGAAATATTGCACAAACAAATCTTAGAATTGTAAGATAACATCACAACTCATCCTGGATTAAATATATTACTCAAAGCTGAAATGGGAATAAATAACCATATAGGTGAAGTGGGGCAATTTTTAAAGAAAGAAATTAAAAAAAGCCATATAAAGAACTTTAAGAAAACAAAAATACAACTAGTAATAGTTGTTAATCTAATATTTTTGTTATATCAAAAAACTTGATTCCAAATTTAAGAAATTAAAGGAAAAGACAACTGACCTCCTTAAAACACAAATAAACAAACTAATTACAACTAATAATTTGGAAATAGGATTCATGAAACTTAACAAAATTGAGGGTGAGTATCATACTGAATATTTATACAGAAATTTTAAAATCCATAAACCAATATCATCTCTACGTCCCATAAACCCTGAAATTCCTTGTCTCATGTATCAGTCAGTTAAGTTCCATACGTGATACACACTTGGGTGAACATATCTCTTTCAATTCATGATGGACTAGATAGAAAATTTTCTCACAGTAGGTTACTGGTTCTTTTCTATGATAAACTGCTTTCTACCAAAGGCCATCAGACCAAGTCAGTTCTGCTATTCAACCCACAGCTGGAGGGAGAAGAAATGAAATCAAACCATTCCCAAGGGTATTTGTGCATAAGTGAATATAATGAACATAAGTGAAATTTGAACTTGGCTCTCCAATTTCTCTTGTAGCAACAATCAAAATTACAGATTGGATGAATTGGATAGATAGAACTTGTCAATATTATTCAACAAAACTTGTTTGAAAGAATTCTTGCTGCCTAAATATACCTTTTATACACAATAACACACATACACACAAATTGTATACTTGGGCAGCAATCTGTCTTTTATACAAGTTCCGCTAAAAACAAATGACAAAATACTTTGGTTACTTTCCTTGTTGGCTGTATATGTGTGTATATATATATATATATTATATATATATATTTATTTATATATATATATATATATATATATATATATATATAACATTGTCTTTTTAGATCTTAAAGCATTTGATACAATAAACAATAACCTGTATTTAATTGCAATTAATAGTTTATATTGTGTGTATGTGTTTGTATATATATATATAAAAATATATATATATATATATATATATATATATATATATATATATATATATATATATATATATATATATATATATATATATATATATATATATATATATATATATATATATATATATATATATATATATATATATATATATATATATATATATATAGTGACTTACTGAGTGTAGCTCAATTGTGGCTTGGTCATTTAACAAAAACAAAATAGTCTCCATGCCTGATGATGACTGGAAGAACTGTCAAAAGTACTTGCATATTTAAGGAAGACCTAATACAGTTTATAATTTTAAAAAACAAGGATCATAACATTCATCGAGTGATTAGTGGATTAATGCATGTTTAAAATTTAGTTAGCAAATAGATTTTGCCATTTTATATCATTAACTTTACTCATTTACTTGTTTGCCTCCACATCAACAGAAAATAACATGCTAAAGTTTTGGAAACATTCAAGAATATAGATCAAGCAGAATAAAAATTTCAGTTTGGGATTAACTTCTGTTCCCAGTTATTAATTTGCAAATTTCCACCAAACAATCAGAGGATCCTACACACCATAACTCTCAATTTACAATATCTAAATGTTCTTTTAATGGCTATAGAATATCTGGCAGGTCCACATGAAAGTTTTCACAGTGACAAAGACAAAGGAGCTCTCCCAAGAATTTCACAAGTTGATAATTGACCATCATTGTCATGGAATGGGATATCAAAAGATATCCAACAAGCTCCAAGATTCCACTCAGCATGTCTACAACCAGTATTTGAAAAGGGAAGAAACATGGCCTAACTACAGATCTGCTTTGAAAAAAGATGTCATTGTAAAGTAAGTGAACAAGCAGTTAGATTCATTTGTTAGAAAGTAATGGAGAAGCCATTCAAAACCAGACAAGAACTTCTGAATAATCTACAAGCAGCTTGTACAAAAAGGAGCAATGATACAATTCATCGAACACTCCACCAGGTATGACTACATTCACAGACTCCTAGAAAAGCATCATATGCTGAAGTTATAAAAGATTTATTGTAAAGTAGGGTTTATTTTACCACATGCCAACTCTTGCTGGGTCATTTAATATCAAATTTTGTATGTGGCCCTCAGTAAGGAACTTACAATCTATAGTAAGAACAAGAGGCACAGAGGAGTAATGGATAGTGGCTCAGATTGAGGAATCAGAGAGCCAAGTTCGAATTCCAGTCAGATCCATTACATTCAATTACATGCTAATACCCTTGGGAAAGATATGAAACCTCTACTCCCCCCAGCTATGGGTAAATAGCAGGACAGACTAGGTTCTATAGCCTTGGATGGCAACCAGTCTAGGAGAAAGTAACTCTGAATTCAAAACTGTATGTAGCCCTGGCATAGCTGTAGGAAAAAAAAAAATGATGATGAGGGGGCTAAAAAAGACAAGTGTGATGCTTGCCGACAGGCCAGCTATTTTTCTTCTTCTTTGGTTGCCTTAAGGAAATGGATTGCATTGCTCCCTTCCTCGGCCATTACACTAGGCAGTTGTGAAACAGACACCAACTCAGCTGTGCTTGCTTCAACTTCCTCTTTGTCTGTCAATCTGTATGTCCAACTCTAACACACAAAGTCCACCAAATGAATTTTCGCTCTTGGTGCTGCTGGCACCTTGCTTTTTATGCTATTCCAAGATGGCCAAAATTTGCATGTATGCAAATATCATCGCAATTTGGATGAGATAGGTGCACATAAATTGTGTCTTCAATAGCGGCCATATTTCTTTTTTGTCATGCAGGCAAGACACATTTGAACTCGTTTCAAATTCTGAGGTAAATCATATTTTTCATTACAATAGCACATACTATACAGCTAAAGAATAAAGTAAGGATTGTTCACATTACTCGATGATCTCAACTACAGTTGAATAATGATGATGAAGAACAAAATTTCTTTTATCAGTTACACATGCTTTGTTCTAGATGTCTCAGTATAGGGTAATGGTTAACAAGGCTAGTTTGGTTGATCATTACTACTGAGTAGCAAATTTGATTATCATTAGATAGCTCCATACTTGTAAACTTCAAAACTAAACTAGGCTGAGTGAATTACAAATAAAAAAAGCACATTTATTAGCATATATACTTTAATTAGATTCTGATATAATGGAATATGCATACACCTGTGTTCCCCCTCACTGGAATATGATTGGCTGGTGTCCGTCATAAATACCGACGAACGTGTAGGAGAGTTAAGAGCCTTAGTCTGAGAGCTAAGTCTATAACGATGCCCACTGGACTACGCCATTGATCTACACTTCTTACCTGCGACTACGACGCGTACCAGTTGATTACTGCTACTGTATCCTACTTGGTTATAGTAACCAAAACCACTTAGCTACTTCGTTCAAATATATCCCTTTCCGGAACATATCAGATTCAAAGGGTCATTCCCCTGAGGCATTTTCCTTCACATAATTTTTATTATAGTAAATTGTTAAAATTATTCTATTTTACTATCATTTATTATTATTAATCACTTATAGATATGTACAAATAGAAAAAACAATATATATAAGGTTTAGTGCTGTCTATATTTTCAGTCATTTGCTAGGGTACAGGTCTTAGAAGAGACCCCCCAACAGGTAAAGGGAGAATACTGTGTGTATATATACATGGAATGAATGAATAATTCCATAACCAAACATGCAGAATTTCGATCTAAATCTTAGATGTTTCCATGTTTGACCTATGTAGTGAATATTCACTACATAATTCAACTTATTAGCAATTATTATGCTGAAAAATATTAATAGAAAAATAAATGCTTTTTTCATTATTAGGCTAAGAATTCATTGAAGTACTTATATATAAATGCATAGATGGTGGGGATCAATGTCTGCAGACTGACATTGTTATTAGTTGAATTTTGACAAAAAAATCTGGTCTCAATAACAGTAGTTTCCAAACATTTTTGGCCATGTCCCATATAAATATCTCGAAAATCCTGATACCCCCCACCCTGCCGTAAATTCTTATTACTGAAAAGGTGAGTTCCTATTTATGTGGAGGAAGCCTAAAAGGACATTAACTTAACTTTCCTTAAGAACTAGAGACTGCATCTATGCTATAGTATTATAGTTTAATTTTAGAATTTTACAATATTTATAAAATAATATATGTGTAATATATTTATAAATATATATATATATATATATATGTATATATATATATATATATATATATATATATATATATATATATATATATATGTATATATATATATATATATATATATGTATATATATATATATATATATATATATATATATATATATATATATATATATATATATATATATATATATATATATATATATATATATATATATATATATATATATATATATATATATATATATATATATATATATATATATATATATATATATATATAATTAATTGATTTAAAATATGTTTTTTTTTTGCTACACAGTTCTAACCATGTTTCAAAAATGGAAGCTGAAAGTCCAATTTAATTTTGTAATTAAATTAAAGACATTAGTTCCATTTCATCCTCAAACGAATTTTGGAGTAACTTATGGTTAGAACTGTGTAGCGAAAAAAAAAACATATTTTAAATCAATTAATTTATAATATTAATGCCTGTTAATTTATGTTGAGCACTATTTTGTAAAAGTAAAAATATCTATAAGAACACCGGATTATATATCTTACTGTTCTTTCTTTATATATATATATATATATATATATATATATATATATATATATATATATATATATATATATATATATATACCTGTGTGTGTGTGTGTATGTATATATATATATATATATATATATTTGTGTGTATGTATGTACATGTGTAAGTATGTATATACTGTATGTAATATACATACATACATGTGTAATTATGTATATACTGTATGTAATATACATACATATATATATATATATATATATATATATATAATTACACATGTACATACATACACACAAATATTTTTATGTATGCATAATATGTATACTCCATATGTATTAACTCACACGCACACTCATGCCCAAACAGACTGACTAGAAAAAAATTCACTAAATTCACAAAAAAAATGAATAACTCATTCTTGAAGTACCCCACTTTATGTTACATACATTGTATGTGTGTATACAAATCATTGCATCTTCAAAATAAAAAAATGAGAAATAAAGCCCAGAGAAAAATATCTTTGTTGGTTTAATTTCCTTTCTCCTCCCCAATTAGAATGCACTTCTCTTGACTGGTCATATGACCCTTAATGACCAATCAGTGGAGCCTGGTCTGTACAAAGACAGTTTTCTATTAGACAGAGTTAAAACAAGATTTTGAGAATTGTGAGTAGATGCAACCTCTTGTAAAAGGATATAAAAGATTTGTGAGTTTAAAGCAGTTTTTGTATCATCCACTAGCTTTCCATTTCAGGGTCAAAGAAGAAGACATGTAAAATTTTTTTGTACCATGTCAATATATTCCCTTTCTAGAAAATAAAACCTTCATTTACATTCTTCTGACTTCTCCTTTCATCACAAAGGCCAACAATTGCTTCCCAATATGAGTAGCCACATTGAGCAACACTTCTTCTTCTATGTGTCATGTCCCTTCAGGAAATGGGCGATCATAGCTCTCCACAATTTCCTCTCCTTTGTAGTTCTTAGTAAATTTTGCCTTTTGTTATATCTCCTGAACCTGTTCTGCCATCCATTTACTGAAGTTCATTAGGTAAATTACACACTGTTTTCCTCTGTCCCTCTTGCCTTCAATATGTCCTGGGAGTGTTAAATTTTCCAAGACTGCTTTCCTCATTAGGTGCTCTATAAATTTCAACTTTCTCTTTTTGATGTTATATATGTGTCCTTTTTGTTCCCATCTTATCTAAAACTTCAAATTAGTTTTCTTCTCATTAGTAGCCCAAGTTAGACCAACTTATTTTAAGCATAGCTCTCAAAATCTTAATTGTGAAATTCAAAATTTAATAATAACTGATTCTGGCAACCTTGTTTTTAACTTGATGTCTGTTTGCCTCATTGCAACATGTAATCTTTTTCTTTATACTGCATTTCACACAATACAAGACTCAAGAGCCATTCATAGTAGAGGTTACGGAGTAAGGTGTGTGATATGAACATAAGAAGAGGTAGAAGGAAGTAAAAATTATGAGGATGAGGAGGTTGCTGATTGATTGATTTTTTTTTTATAGCTTATCAACCCTTTGTGGATTATTTAAAGCCAAAAAGTATTTGGGATTGAAGAATAATTCTTCTTTGTGAGTGAATATTGCATTAACAATTTTTTGAGAATAACAATGATTTTTTCCAGAAGTCCTAATATTTAACTCATATCTGGGGGAGACAATTAATTCATATCTTATTTTTTCATTTCCTTATGCTTTTTAACTACGACTTGAATCTCTATCAAGCTTCTATTTGTCCATTCTCTTTTTACATTTCAGCTTCCTATTTATGTAACCAAAGCCAACCAATGAAATTTTGACCCTATCCATATACTTGAACCAGTGATTTTTAAATGTCCAAATAAACAAGTTTAATAATTAAAACCCCAAATAATTCTCTATTGTAAATTAACATTAAGAACCAAAAAAGAAACTTATTTAAGTAAGATATTTTTTATCTTATTTTTTTATAAATTTTTCCTCAATAAAATCTTACATTTAGATTCTACCCATCTTGAGATCCTAATTCCATCCTTGTATTCATGATACAAATAAGAGACCAGCGTTGTTTTTTTTTATACAATCAATATTTCATTCATATAAGGGAGCTGATCTAGCTGTATTTGTAATCAATATGCCATTCATACAATGCACTGGCATACAATCAATACAGTATTCTTATAGGGAGCACTCATGATAGTAATAACAATCAATACACCATTCATAAAAGGCACTACTTTAACTGTATTTACAATTAATACTGAAATGGTGTTCAGACATACATAGAGAATCTTTCATGTTCTTTTTTTAATTTTCTATTATTCCAGCTTCATAATCTGCCAGACAGAGGACACAGGTGTTAACAGCAGACACAGAAAGAAAACTATAAAAACTCCTATAGAAGGTAGTGAAGAAAAACAAGAATAAAGGATCAAGCATCAACTGCAAGAAGACAAAATGCATGGATGTCAGCAAAAGGATGAGCCCAAAATGTGAATTGCAAATCAGAGATGCCAGATTCAAATAAGCACAAAAATTTAAATATCTGGGAAGTGTTTTAACAGAGGACAGAAAGTGTGACACTGAAATCTGAAGGCACATTAAGACACCCAAAGATGCATTCTAAAAGCTAAGCAAAGTATTAAGAAATAAAAAAAATTTTCATTAGAAACAAAGAAAAGAGTACTAAACTATTATATGATATACTAGCAGCATGGCCCGGCGTTGCCCATGCTTGATTCAAAAATCGTACGACTCATACAGCAATCGCTATCACTTGACTTTAAATATTTTTGCCCTTCCTTGACTTTAAAGGAGTGCCCTTTGCCATGCTGATGTTGCTACATGCCTTACTTCTTGCCTATCTCACACTGCAAATTTTTTCTAAGCTCTATACTAAACATTAAATCTGTTACAAAAAAAGAACTAAACAAAATGGACACAAAACGATCAGCTTTAAAAAAGGACTCGTAACTGGAAAAACCAAATGAAAAAAGAATGTTAACAACAAATACTTTTTCACACCCAACCCAGTTCTGCAGAATCAGAATCAACATTGAGTTTAAGCAAGTGAATGAGCCAATTGGAGTAAAGTGCCATGCAGATTTAAATTTTTCCCACTTGTGACGAATGCAGCTATCAAATTTTTTTGCATGCTATCATGCTAGTTAACATTCATGTCAGTCAGCTGTTGGCTCTCATGCTGGCCAATAGAATCTTGCTGCTTATTCGTGTTAGCCAGTTATAGGCTCTCACTCTGGCCAGTAGAAAATGGCCACAAACTACATGAAAACTGCCATAGAAGCATGAAAAAATTGATTATTTCCACTATCGATGGGAGTTGGGAAATGCAAAGTCAGTCTTGGCCTTCCTTCTAACTTGGAGCATGTGTATGTAAATTTTGGTGCAATCCGTCAAAAATTGTGGCCGTGCATTCGCTACACACACACACATCCTGCCTTCTATAGATAGAGATACCCTACTCTATGGAAGTGAGTGCTGGACAATCTCCTCAACAATGAAGAGACTTGAAGCAATAGAACTTTGGTTCTACAGAAGGATGCTGGGGATACCATTGACCAATTATGTGAACAACAATGAATATAAGAAAAAAATGGAAACAAAAGGGAAACATATACTTAACATCAGAAAGAGACAGTTGAAATTTCTAGGGTACATAATGAGGAAAGAGGGATTGGAAAATCTGAAACCCTTAGATTGAAAGGAAGAGAGACTGAGGAAAACAATGTATAACATACTTAGTGAGCTTCAGTAAATGGATGGGTGGAACAGGGTTTAGGGGAAATAACAACAAAACAAAATTTAAGAGCTACAAGCAACAGGAAGTTGTGGATAGTCATGATCACCTACATTCTGAGGGGACAAGTCACATAAAGAAGAAGAATCTGACAGGAGTAAGGATAAGGGAAGTAGGCTTCCTGAGTAGAATTTAAGCATGCAGAGCCAATAAAACTTCTTTAAGCCTAATAATATAATAAAATAAGCCTTGGTTAGGAACTCATGTAATAATAAATAACAGCTTAATAAATAATAACCTGCAATTTTTGTCATAGCAAAACACAACACAGCACTCAGGTTGATAACACACACTCAGACTTAGGGTGAGAACAAGAGGTCAAACAAAGGACAAGATGTCCTTATTTCAAAATCCATGGGTCAAACAGAGAAAATATTTCATTTCAAATTGCTTGGTTCAAAGAGATAAAATTAATTTATTTCAATTTCCCTGGGTCAAACAAGGAACAAGGTTTCCTTATTTCAATTTGCCTGGGTGGCGTGGAACTTATGGGGTTAAAATGAACAGTTTATTTACCCATGCCAAGAAGATGAATGAAGGATGATAATGATGAGAAAACACATGGGTAATTTTAACAAAACAACATAAGGAATTTATTCACGAATTTACACACTTGAAGTAGTGTCAGTAAATTGTTTCTGGAAAATAATGTAGAATTCTTAAAGTCTGTAGTTTTAATATATTGTCACATAGAGGAAATGTTCATATAACAGATTAAATTATCTAACACAAAATAATATTCAAAAATGTTTAAGACAAAGGTAAAAGAGTTTATTGCTCATCAAAAGGATATATGGTTTGTATATGTTCAAAAATAGATGAAGAGAGATAGTTTGAAATATTTACCTTTCTTGCCATGTGCTCGTTAGTGACCGATAATATAATTGGCGAGTAATTTTTTACTAGTGAGTAATTCCTTGCTGGTTGTGAGGAACTGAAACGAAACCTCTCACATGACTTGAGACACTCTTCTCTGATTAATTTAATTTTTCTCCTCATTTTATATAAAAAAGAATTTTGTGTAGGCTCACTACTTTCTTTCCTTCTTCTTGGCTAACCAGCTAATTTCTGTGAAATCAAAGTTTTCATGAGTCCAAAAATAATTTCACATAGGCTTGCAAATTTATTTCTTTCTTCTTCTTCCTCAGATTTTTTTATTTCAAATTGCTTGGATCAAACAAGAGACAAAGTTACTTTATTTACATTTGCCTGGGTCAAACAAAGACAAGGTTTCTTTATTTCAATTACCTTGGTCAAACAAGAGACACAATTTACCTGGGTCAAACAATTAACAAGGGTCCTTATTTCAAATTGCATGTGTCGAACAAGCAACACAATTTGCCTGGGTCAAACAAGGAACAAGGTTTTTTTATTTCAAATTGCCTGTGTTGAACAAGAGACATAATTTGCCTGGGTCAGACAAGGAACAAAATTTCTTTATTTCAAATTGCCTGGGTCAGAAAGCTTGTTCATTTCAAATAATCTGGCTTGAATAAAGTGCATGATTTCCTTATTATCTTGTTGATAGTTTGGTTAATTTTCTTCTTGAATAAAAGAGGGATTACCTTCCCTTGACAGAAGCTGGATCAGATAAGTTGAATGAACCCTAACTACACACATGGACAATCTGACCATTTCTAAATGCACACAAAGAAAGAGATGAATAAGCTGAATACTCTACTGGTTACATTTATGTATGTTTCCTGGTCAAATATACCTTAATCTATGACCTGTACTTAATTGGTCAAATGGTTTCCAGATGATAAGGGGTGTGTTATGCCTTTTTTTTACTACTTCTTTTCTACTTTTTCTTTCCTTTCAGAATAAAAGAGATTACAAATCTACACAGTTTCCTGTCTTTTATTCTTTTCAGCAATAATTCCTTTATGATTCCATTTTTGTCTTTGAGGTAAATGTCCCTCCATCTACTTTTATAAAAAGTGATTTTCTTTTTATCTGATGAGATCAGAAATCTCTCCATAGGGTAGTCTGTGCTCTCATTTCATTTAGTTTCTACGAAGGAAAGTATATATTCACAAAATAACGAAAAGAGAAAAAAAAGTGATATCAACATATCTTCTTTGTCTTTTCAGTATCATGATTCTCCCTTTCTCTGGTCTTTTGTTGTTTCCATCAATTGTAAACCTATGACTAACCCTTGCTCAATTCTTTACCAACTGGACAGCTTCATCCCATGATGTGTTTTGATTCTCATTTGTCTCTAAACTCTACATTTATCTGGCTATAACCATCTTTCTCCAGTCACTCTGGCTGCCAACTCTCTCCTGCCACCCCTCTGTCAATCTCTGCATCTCAATGAATCACTTCTCTCACCTCTATCTTAATTCTATCTCCCCACCAACAATTGTCATCTACGTAGGTAGCATAGAACTGACATTCTAATCCTGACTATCTATATAAGATCATAACTGGAATTCACTACCTTCTGGTTAAGTGGCACTTAATCCTGAAAATTTTTTTTTAATCAGTTCACCTTAAAGCAAGGTGACAATGCCACTAAGATACAAGAAGTTACAGAGAGTGAAAGATGTTAACAAGGAGGAATAACAATAAAAAGAACACAGAAGATGATGATAGACATTAAATTTGAATTTTTGCAGATCACAAATAGCAAGGAAGTAAGAAACTAGAAGAGAGGTCAACAGGTGAGAAGTGCAAGAAAAGCGACTATTAAAATAGAACTTATAGTTACATCTACTGTAAAACAATGAGACCTAATTGCCAATTTAGTAGTATGCTGAAACCCATGTGGTTGAGGTATAAATGTAGAAATTTTACTAGGAACAATGGCTATGAAAATATTTATAGAAAAGACAGAGGGAAGACATGTCATGGCAGATGGAAAGTGACTGAATCCAAGATGTCAGGTCAGGACTGATAATATTACAAACACTTCTTTAAATTTTGTCAAGAAGTTCAAGATATATAACAGGAGCACCACACTAGATATGGCAGAAATATTATATACACAGACATATGGGAGATTTATAAATGTGCAAAAGGGATTCTGACAAGAAAAACTGTCTGACACAACACAACACAACACAGCACAAGTTTCCTAGCAGCAGAACTAGCAATTCAATATAATCATTCCACTTCATGTCAGTGGAAAATGTGAGCCCAAAAAGGTGCAATGAGTTGGTCTCCTGGAGGTTAACATCAGCGATATTGATGGAAGAAAAAATAGCACTTTATGATAAGTAAAAGACAGCAAAGTTTTGTTTTGGAGGTATTAAAATTTTCAAGCTATTTCTTGCCCCACTTAACAACTGATTGGATATCATTTTTGAGAGTAGATGCTAGTTTTACTTTTTACACTATATATATATATATATATATATATATATATATATATATATATATATATGTGTATATATATATATATAGTAGTAGTAGTAATCTTATAAGTATAAGAAATTATACTCATTTGGGAAACCTTCAGTGTTTTGATTTGCAAATAATCAAACCAATATCAAAGGGAAAAAAGGTATAAAAAAAAGAAAGAATCAAGAACATGCATGTTAGCCAAAAAATAATTGTCTAGCATGCAAGTCCAAAGCCCAAAGAAAAAAAACCCTGATACGAGTAGGCAAAATAACTAAATAAAGTGCCGATACAGTAAGTAGAAACAGATCTAGTTAAACCTAGAGAGTAGACAAACCTGCAAGGTTTCATATAAGCGGATCGTCAGGGCTGACGATCCACTTCATATGTGAAACCTTGGTAGGTTTGTCTGGCTCTCTAGGTTTAATCTATATATATATATATATATATATATATATATATATTATATTATTATTATTATTATTATATGAAATATGAATATCTATTACAAAAGATGAGATGATTTTCTTTTCATATAAAAGTTACCTATTTGTAACAATGTAGTATATGAACAGACATAGTGAATATAATATGGATTCAAGAAACCTTTTTCATAATTTTACAATATAGACATACATACCAGTGATTCTTGTTTGAATATTTGGATCATGATTCCCCACAGCTTCCTTTTGGCTTTTAATATTTGTAACCAATGTCTTGACATTGCAGTTGTTTGGAAGGTGAAGAGTGAAATTATTTTTACCTTTACCACAGTTTTTAATTTAGAGTTTTCCTTCTCCCAATCTGGTTGGAAGCTATGGCTGGAGAGCCTGGTATACTCTGCTATTTAATCCATAGCTGAGAGAATAAGAAATGGGTTCATGCCATTGCTGATAATTAGTGCAAAGTGAACACCAAATGTCTCAGCTGGAATTTGATCTCAGCTTGCCAATACTTTTTTCAGCACTGTAAACCATTAGTCTTCTTAAAGCTCCTACAGTAGAATGTAGTAAGTCTTATTATACATGGATTTTGGTTTTGTTAAGAACATAAATTAACAAGAAGGGAAATGTTTCAGTTAATGTGAATTCATTTTATGCATGCAGGTTCTTTACCTCCCAGTTAAAGTTGATTATTTGTATGTAAAACAAAGTAATTAATTTCCTGCTCAATTCAAATTCATATTTGATGTGAATCTTTTGCTATTTGAGTGTAAACAACTTTTATTTATTTGTCCTTTTAAAACTATTTTTCTCAATTATTCGCTTCTTCTGATTCTTTGAATAGCCCAGACACATCTATTAAGCATATTCTCAAAAGTGTCAATGAAATCTTTATATTTTCCAATAAATCTGATTATAATTGATACATATTAAAAATCTTTATTTTTTAAAGCCCTTAATTTATGTTACAGAGAAAAATCAAAAAGAAAAAGCTGTTCATTCTAATTTTTTTCATTATTTAGCATTTTTTTCATTTCAGGATGAAACTTCTTCTATGTGCCATGTCTCTTCAGATTGTTTGGTTCTCCACAATTTTGCATCCTTTGTAGCTCTTAAATTTTGTGTAGAAAAATAAAGCAAGGGTGTGTTGAGGTTGGAGGGGATCACAGGTAAAGGAGGGAGAGAGATGGGAAGAAATAAATTAAAAAAAAATGAATAATGAGAAGTTAGGCCATTGCCTCAAAAACTATGGCACAGTGGATGGTAGATAACTTCCAGAACAAAATGTGCCAAGAGAATATCTTTGCAAGACAGCAAATCTTCAACAATATCAAAGTGAGTCAAGCCAAAAGTAGACTGTCCACTGCTAGTTTTCCAGTCATTTTTATTGAAATAAGACAACTGAACAAGATTTGGATTAGTTTTTATTCTGCCTTTCTCTCTTTGACCGCGCACACTTTTTGTTTTTTTTTGTTCCCCACTCAAAGGGAATAGAACAGGAAAGCATTCACTGATTTTTCTTCTTTTCTCACTGAGGAAACAGGAGCTTTCTCTACTTACACTTCTTAAATAATATCACTTGTTTACAATTTATCCTAAGAAATCAAGGAATGGGGACTTTAGTGAAAATTATCAATTCTTAACTTTATATTCTACAAAAATTATTTATCCTAGAAAAAAGTAAGGCATGCAGTAAATGTGTTGCATACATAGACACTTCACCCCTGATATATATATATATATATATATATATATATATATATATATATATATATATTTAAGCGTTTCACCCCAAGCAAGGCGAGAAGCCACTATGACGCAAGGGGTTACAGAAAATTTGGAGCAAGAACAGATAGGAGTGATAGAGGAAAGGATGAGGAGAAGGATAGTGGATAGATCCAGGCAACTGGAGATGTCGATTGACATTACATTTGAATAGTTGGAGATTATAGCTCTCAGGGAAACTGGAATTGGGAAGGGAGTTCCACAAGTGAGAGGTGCAAGACATGAAGCTATTGGAGTAGAAGAGACAGCTACATTTAGGAGTTTCGACAGTGAAAGGGTGAGAGCGGGATGCCAACCCCGTAGGGCACTTGAACTCATGAGGTCTGGGAACCAACGAATGCAGCTCCTCGGAGCAATTGCCATGAAAGTATTTGTAAAACAGACAGAGAGAGGCGACGGCACATCTGTGAGAGAGTGACTGTAGACGGGATGCCAGAACAGGGCCAATTATATTGCATATCCGCCTCTGGAGCCTATCAAGAACCCCGAGGCAAACTGAAGGGGCTCCAGACCATATATGGCAGAAATACTCCATTAGTTGCAGAAAGGTCCATATCTGGATATGCCAAGATGTTCTGCTGCTAACAGAGAAACCTGGATATAACTGTCTTCAACAGATATGTCCACATGCAGCAACTTGAGATTCTTTTGCATCTGTACTGATATGTGTTCAACACATTTTATCTTTTTTCTATCTCTACCAAACCTTCCTCTAACATCCATTCGTTCGAGCTCACCAGGTAGGTTATGCATTGTTTTCCTCTATGCCTTTTGTTTTTGATCTGCCCTGGAAGTATCAAATTTTCCAAACCCTCTTTGCTCATTATGTGCCCTAGAAATTTCAACTTTCTCTCCCTGGTGTTAAGTACATGTGTCCTTTTTCGCTTTTATTGTCTCTAGAACTTTGTCATTGCTCACATGTTTGGTTCATGGTATTCTCAGCATCCTTCTGTAGAATCACATTTCTGTTGCTTCATTAAGTAACAGTTCAGTATTCTTTTCTTTGTTTCTAATGAATTTTTTCTATTTCTTAATACTTTGGTTTTCTTTTGGAAGGCATATTTTGCTATCCTACTGCAACTTCAGATTTCAGCATTGCACTTTTCATCCTCTGTTAAAACACTTCCCAGGTATTTAAATGGCAGTACTTGTTTAATTTTGGATGTTACAATTTGCATGTTACGCTGTTCCTTTTGCTAACAACCATGGATTTTTTCTTGTTTAATGCTTTCTTCTCACTTTCCGTCACTACCTTCTGTAGGAGTTCTTGTAGTTTCCTTCCTATATCTGCTATTAACATTATGTCATTTGCATGACTTATGTTGTTAAGATTGTGGCCACCAATAATGAATCCTGGTAGGACTTCTAATAAATGTTACAGAGTATGAGGCACACTTTATGGAAATATGTAGAGATGATATCATTTGACTCTAGAGTTGAGCAGGTTAAGATTATAGTGATTGTGGAAGCATCCTCTTGGGAGTCAGTTCCACAAATCAGCAGTTTGTGGGAAGAAGTTGCTCAAGTGGAACTTACATCTCACTAATTGAATACAAACATAATGAGGGTGGTTCACTACAATGTGCATGGCATGGTGAGTTTTAGCCATGAAGGTTAGAACTGGTAGGACTAAGGAATGTAGTTTGTCTGAACACTTTCCATAGAAATAGTGATAGTGCAGTGAGAGACTTGTAACGTTTCCTTTGTGACAAAGGAATTGCAGAATGGAGAATAATTTGTTTTAAGTTTCATTAGTTAAGCCAGATGTATAATTTGAAATGTATCATCATTGTCACCAACACCACCACTACTATCATTAACATTATCTTTACTACTACTTATCTTTACCACCACCAACAACAACAACACCACTATTATCATCATTATCATCACCACCACCACCACCATCATTAACATTATCATCACCATCAACATCAACAACACCACCATCATATCATCATTATCACCACCACCATCATAATCAACATTATTATCATGTCCCATAGTCCCTGCACATCTGAGCATCTAAACAGCTTTCTACAATGGGAGAGATAGTAAAAAGACAAACATTGAGCTATGGAACTCCAAAGGATAGACAGTTGGGGAGAATCATTATCACTCCTCTCCTTAAAGGATATGGCACACACAAGAAGTTTGTTCTGCTGATTATGGATAGACACTCTTTGGGAGATTAATGTTTACTCAACACTCTGGCCTGAAAGAAAACATATTAAATCTGGGAAAGGATTTTGAACTTAGGTAGGAAACTGATCAAGACCTAAGAATATTATTAAACACATGTTACTTAATATTGATAATGTTGAGGCTGAAAAATTCCAATTTTCACCAGAAACTTTAATAAGCTAAAGGTGGATTGTCTGACAACATAACATGGATAGTCTTGCTTTAATAGCGGCAGTGAGAGGAACCTCAACCAATAAAATGACAGATTAGCAATCTCAATCATAACTGTAAAAAGAAATTACCATTGAAAGTAGCTTAAAAGAGAAAATCTTTTTCAACTTAAGAATTTCTGCTAACAGAACAATCAAGTCTAGGAAGATTAATGGTCAAATACTGATCCTACAAACCAATGAAATTTTACCATATAAGAACTGACTGGTCTAAAGGGACATGGCATATAAAAGATTACAATGATCATCACTCAAACATTTTGCTCTTGTCATAATATAACAGATATAACAGAAAATGACACAAAAATGTAATTCTTACCTAATGTTAGACCAAATTTTCATTGTTATTCTTAAGTTGTCTATTCTTGTTGTCTTCTGATAATTAAAAGTCACTTTTTGCTGCAACACATTCAGTTGATTTATACCACTAAAGTTTGCGACAATTTGAATAAAGGCAATTAACTGCACATTAACTGAAAACCTCTATACCTATCAATTATTTATCTGTACTACAACAGTGTGTATATATATATATATATATATATATATATATATATATATATATATATATGATAAGTTAAAGTACAAATAGAAAAACTTTTATCACTTTATCATGTTTCCTGTTTAAAGGGTGTTTCATTAAGACGGAGTATATATAAGGTTGTTTCATTAAGATGAATCAAACTCAGCAGTAAATAAATCAGTGTTATTCGTAAAAATTTACCCATTTCTCTATTGGATCATGTTATTTAAGTCATAGCAATTATGTGTGAAAAATAATATCACTCCAATGTCTGCCAAATCTGAAAGAAAAAGAAAAAATCATTAGACGCTTAAACTTAATTCACATTAAAATCAGTCCAAGTTATTGGAACATCCTTTATAAATGCTTCACCAGAGAATGGGATATGGAGAAAAAGAAGAAAGAAATTCTGACATTTTTACTTTTGTGTTGTTTGATTTTCATTGGTTAATCATGTTTCCTGTGTATTTGACTTGTTAAACAAATGTTAGTATAATTTGTGGCACTCCAAATTCAAGGAGAGATGAGTCATCCATTTGAATTTGAAATGCCACAAATGATACTAATATTTGTTTAACAAGTCAAATACACATCAAACATGATTAACCAATGAAAATTACATTCACTTACATGTAAATGTCCTTTGGAAAGGCATGAATCCATCTCTTCTCCCACCACATCTATGGGTAAATAGCAAGACAGACTGGGCTCTATAGCCTTGGTTGCCAACCAGACTATAAGGAGGAAAACTCTAAGTTGAAACTAGTGTGGAGGGAATTAACAAAGGTGAATGAGCTTTTTATAGAAGCCAATTGCTAATATGCACCTAAGAGATGGAAAACTATTCAAAAAGCCTGCAATTTTAACATCATCTGTCATGTCATACACAGAGCAATAGTGCTATGATGGAGAGTGTGTACATTGCAGGGCACCACTTTAAACACTTCACATATGCAGGTTTTTCCTTAAAAACTTAAAGTGCGATGGATAAATTGTCATTTAAATTATGCAAAAAAATGAAAGTAACAGACATCTCATTTTAACAGGTATATTTACCAAAATAACACAAAAATATCTTGAAATACTAAATAGTAAATTTATTCAACAAAATTGCCATTGACTTCAACCACACCCTCCAGACAACTTCGGAATCTCCTGCATCTCTTATGGATGTCCTCCTTGTTTAAGTTGGTGAATGCTGCTATAATCCTTTCTTTCTGTTCATCTTTGTTGTTGGTCTCTCGCTCAACTGCACCCCACACATAATAATGAAGGGGGATGCAGTTTGGGGAGTTATGTTTTATTGTTTTATCAGAAAATGGAAGTTGGAAGTGAACAATGTTAAACGTCTTTGATGTTTATACAAAGCAATGAACAAAATATATTGAATTAGAAATTAATTTATTAACAATATGTACATTGTATTTTATATGTTGTGTGTTGCACTTTATATATAAGTAAACTGTCTTCTATAATTAAATTTTATTTACTGTTGAAAAAAATAAAAGATTTCTTTTTAAATGAGTATAAAGCATCAATATTATACTTGTAAAATATGTGCTGCCAAAACACAAAAATACAATGTCATTCATATTTGATTTATTTAAGAGAATAAGATTTTATCTGCAGTAGTGGTGCTGAGGCATATCATATTTCAAACTGTATTCCCAACTTTGTTGATTTCAAATTACATTTTTTGCCACACATTCAGTTGATTTATGGCCATCAAGACATTTTCAACTTTTATTTACCTCAGTTATCCAAAGAAACATTTTTTAACCATTTTACTCTAAACATGGTGATAATATCACTAGGATGCAAGGGGTTAGTGGGAGTGAAAGTGTTGTGGCGCACCTACCTTCTAACTAGAAATGGACTGGTCCTTCTTATATAAGTCAGCTCTAGAGAGAGGAAGGGGGAGCGTCAGCGACAGCAGTCCAGATAAGGTTACCCATTACATACCGTTGGACTATAGACTTTGGATATTGTTTCGTACTAACCGACCTTCGTTTTACTAATCACTCTATTGTTAATTGCTTTTACAAATATACCAGTATTTTCCCCTACAACTGTGTTTGTCTTGATTTGTACACCCATATGCGGTAAAACTCTCAACATCTCAACAGAAAGAGAATGAGAAGACTTTAGTAATGAGAAAGGACAATAAAAGAACATGGTTCATGAAGACAGAATTGGTATTGCATTTAAATTTTTGAATATTGTAAGTGGTAGGTAAGCAAGAAATTGGAAGGGAATTCCACAGACGAGAAGTGCGAGAAAAGAAACTATTAGAATAAATCAGATGATTGCATCTAGATAGTTCATCAGTAAAATGGTGGGAACTAGTTGCCAATCTAGTAGCACACTTAAATTCATGCAGTCGAGACACCAAAGGGGGAAAGCTCATCAGAACAATTGCCATGAAAATATTTGTAGAAAAGACAGTGAGAAAGTGTCTGATGTCAAAATGCCAGGTCAGGATTGATTACATTACAGGCCCTTCTTTGAATTTTGTCAAGAATCTCAAGATATATAGTAGGCACTCCAGGTTAGATATGGCAGCAATAGTCAATGCATGGATGAATGGTGGATTTATACATGTGCAAGATGGATTATATCAAGAAAAATTATCTGACATGACACAGTGAACCAACCTTTCTAGCAGTATACCTAGCGAATGATGCAATATAATTACTTCACTTCATGTCATATTAACAACTGATATGTTTATATCATTTCTGTCACCAAATCATTCTTCTTGATGACACCTTTTCTACATAAGACAAAATTATAAAATCCTTTCATTTTTGCAATATTTTCTTTTCTTGCATTATAACTTCTGATAATTAACTTGATATTTATTTCTCTTTAAATAAAGTTTGATACTAATTTAAATAAAGATAATTAACAATACATTAACTGACAAATTTTGTCTGAATTTCTGGGATGAGGAGTTATAATTATTTGCACTATTTATATTCGGACTAGTGTCCTCATCTTTGCTGTTTTTAATCATTGTGAGTTCAATCCTTGGGTCAGGCAGTATGTATTTTCACTGAGTGGAAATGGGAGACCAATAACTGAACAGTGCTAAATAAAATAAGATGATATCCCTAAATGAACAGAGGAACAAGAACAGTCTAGCCCTGTAGATTAAATAAATTGAGGAATTCCCTGTAGGTTAATCAGATCAATATACAGAGGGTACAACAGCTGAAACATTGTGATAAAAAAAACAAAGACAAGGACAATAGTCCAAATATAAATAATTAACTGACAACCTCTACATATATTAATTTTTCCTGTATTTCAACAATTGCGAGTTGTGTGTGTGTGTGTGTGTGTGTGTGTGTGTGTGTGTGTGTGTGTGTGTGTGTGTGTGTATATATATATATATATATATATATATATAAAAATAAATAAACCCTAATGAGCCAGGCACTACCTACTGACCAGTTCACCCTGATGATCACATGTGGTGTAACCTAGGTAGGTAGTACTTGGCTCAAGGATTTATTTATTTTATAAGATAACTTTAGAAAAGTCCCACCAGAAGCTGGTACCAACCATGAATATAGCAATGTAAATAGTGTAAATACAAACACACTAATTGATATTATTGTAGACTGATCTACTTAACTAGTGCCTGTGGATTGGTAACTGTCACATTTTCGCAACTGTATCCTCCAGGCACATAGCCAAACAGGTATATTATTAGCCCTGCAACCATGATAACTGGCTTTGAGTCTTACCAGGCTTCTTGTTAATATTGTCTTTGGGAGATGATATCAGTCCGTGGCAACATTAGAATGTTCCTGAACACCATACTACAGATTGGGCCAAAACTTCTGAGCAAAAATGACTGATAAAACTGTTCAGAAGCTTGCAATGGTTGTGGTAGTTTGAAATCAGAAATCCTCACCTAATCAGTAGATAGAAGCTCTTTTTCCTATATAGAGATTGGTGTTTCAATAAAAACACCCATCTTTCAAAATCATGGCCATTGATGGATTGTATCAACCTGCAAAAACTAACAATAATGAAAAATCTAAAAAATGAAAAAAAATGTCATGCAAGATTGCAATCTGTCACAGTCAGAAATTCTTCTTTAATTTGTCATGTCCCTTCAGTGAATTGTAATGAAGATGCTCCCCTATCAGAATTGTAGAGAAGACACTCCCCTTTCAAAATCATGGAGAATACACTCTCTTATCAGAATATGGTTAAGACATTCCTCTATCTGAATGTAGTTGAAGACACTTCCCTATCAAATGGAGAAGACACTTCCCTATCAAAATTGTGGAAATGTAACTTCCCTATCATTCCCAAGACCAGAATTTATAGATAATAAAGAAAAGGTATCTGCAAAGAGCCATGATCTCTTTTGTTTTGATGGATTTGTTTGGTTTGTTTTTTTAATGGCATATTAACTCCTTATGGGTCATTTAATGCCGAAATTTAATTTTTGTGGGAGCTTTGGGAATTCTTTTTTTTTTCAAAAATGTATTGCTAATATTTTTACTGTAAACATGTACTTTTATATTTTCATAATGTTTTAACCCCAGTTTGGGGGTTCACTACTTGACCATAGCTGGGACCCTAACAGGTGCTAAAACCCCAGGTCAGGGTGGAAATGGGAACAACAGTAATTAAGAGGTAGTTCAACACTCCTCAAAAACTCCCAATCAGAGGTCTTGCTGCTGTTTATCATTATACGCAGTACAGTGTTTTAAAAGAACATTGCATATAAGAATATAAGTTGAAACAATTATCTGTACCAAGTTCAGTTTATGAATAATGTACCTAAGTATTCATTAGTATAAATAATCAATGACTCTACAAAATTTTCAGTCCTTTGTAGCTCTTAACAAATTTTATTCGTTTTGTTATCTCTCCTGATCAGCATTCTACCATCCATTTACTCAAACTTGCTAGGTAGGTTATGTGTTGTTTTCCTCTATACAGTTTACCTTCAATCTGTCCTTGGAGTATCAAATTTTCCAAGCCTCCTTTATCATTATGTGCCCTAGAAATTTCAACAATCTCTTCCTGATGTTAAACATAAGTGTTCTTTTTGTTTCTATCTTCTCTAAAAATTTGGTGTTGCTCACATTTTCAGTCCATGGTATCCTCAGCATCCTTCTGTAGAACTGCATTCTGTTGCATCAAGTCTTTTCCTCATCTGTGAGGAGATAGTCCAGTATTCATTTAGGAGGACTGATACTACATAACAATTCAGTACCCTTCTTTGTTTCTAACAAAAATTTTCCTATATCTTAATACTTTGCTTAGCTTTTGAAAGGCACCTTTTGCTATCCTAATATGCCTTTGGATTTCAGTGTCACACTTTTTGTCCTCTGTTAAAACACTTCCCAGATATTAAATTTTTTTTTACTGTTTTGATTCTGTTATCTCCAATTTGTAATTTGCATATTGGGCTGTTCCTTTTGTTAACAAACAAAGGCACTATGTTCTCTTGTAATTGATGTTTAATCCTTTCTTCTTACTACCTTCTGTCACAGTTCTTGTAGCTTTCTTTCTGTGTCTGCTATCCATCCTTGATTAAGCATCTACATTTTCTGTAACACTTTCTTCCTATAAATGTGTATACACAGATTTGGTCAAGTGAAGAATGATAATTTCACTTTTGTTTAAGGATAGAGAATTTTTAAGAAAATTAAAATAATTAAATGTATTTTTCAACCAATCAAAATGCACCACTACAGACTCAGTCCTTGAATCCTTTCTCTGGAGCTTATCAAAGTGCTTATAAACAGATGCAAATATATAAGCCAATATCTCTACTAAGATATCACCAAAGCTACTTATGCCAACATGATGAAACTTGTAAATCAATCAAATCAACAGAACAATTATTTATCTTAGCTATACTCATTAATTTTACACAAGGAACTGATTTTCAAATTTATTATTAGATGAACCTATCACATTGCTACAACTTATCATTGATTATTTATACTAATGAATACTTAGGTACATTATTCATAAACTGAACTTGGTACAGATGATTGTTTCAACTTATATTCTTATATGCTATGTTCTTTCAAAACACTGTATTGTGTATGATGATAAACAGCAGCAAGACCTCTGATTGGGAGTTTTTGAGGAGTGTCGAACCACCTCTTAATTACTGTTGTTACCACTTCCACCCTGACTTGGGGTTTTAGCACCTGTTAAGGTCCCAGCTATGGTCAAGTAGTGAACCCCTCAAACTGGGGTTAAAACATTATGAAAATATAAAAGTACATTTTTACAGAAAAAATATTAGCAATACATTTTTGAAAAAAAAAAGAATTCCCAAAGCTCCCACAAAAATTAAATTTTGGCATTAAATGACCCATAAGGAGTTGATATGCCATTAAAAAACAAACCAAACAAATCCATCAAAACAAAAGAGATCATAGCTCTTTGCAGATACCTTTTCTTTATTATCTATAAATTCTGGTCTTGGGAATGATAGGGAAGTAACATTTCCACAATTTTGATAGGGAAGTGTCTTCTCTATGATTTTGATAGGGGAGGGTCTTCTCCATGATTTTGATAGAGGAATGTCTTAACCCCATTTTGATAAGAGAGTGTATTCTCCATGATTTTGAAAAAGGAGTGTCTTCTCCACAATTCTGATAGGGGAGCATCTTCACTACGATTTTGGAAGATAAGTTTCTTCTCCACAATTTTGATAAGAGAATGAATTCATGATTTTGCTAGGGAATGTCTTCTCTTCAATTTTGATAATGGGGGTAACTTCTCCATGGTTTTTCATGGGGAGATGTCTTCATCACATTCTGATAAGAGAGTTTATTTTCCATGATTTTGATTAAGGAGTATATTCTCTACAATTTTAATAAGAGAGTCTCTCCTCCACAATTTTCATGAGTGTCTTCACAATTTTGATAGCGAATATCTTTTTCACAATTTTGTTAAGGCAGTGACTTTTCCACATTTTGATGGGGAGAGTATCCTCTCCATGATTTTGAATTAAGAGTTTAGCCTAAGGCTAAAGAGCCTAGTCTACCCTGCTATTTTACCCAAAGTTAGGAGAGAGAAAACATGAATTCTTGCCTTCCCCAAGGGTATTAATGTGAAAGTGAATGCAACACACTAAGACAGAATCTGAACTCTCCATGCAGAGTAACTCTAATTTATAAACATTCAATTTGATAATGAAGAAACAGGTTAAAAAAGTAGTTTTTATTTTGTATTTTAACATTGTATTCTTATTGCACTGTCTTTTTCTTTGTTGATGGATTTGAATTATGTCTAATAAGTCCGTTGAACACCTTTCTTTGTTTCTGTTAAAGAAACTTTTCATAATCCAATACGCTTACTTCTCACCTTGTCAAGATGCTGTAATCACAAATAAAATGCAATCTAAAAATAAATCTCTAAATGCACTAAAGCCATATAAATTGTTAATTTTTTCACTGTATACAGATAATAGAGTAATCACATAACAAAGGCCATTTTTGTTGTTTTGTTTTATGTTCAAGAATGCAAAAAGAAAATTAACTTCAGATCAAAATATAAGATTATGATCAGAGGATGAAAAAACAAAATGAAGATAAAAATATTTTCTTTTTATTTATTCTTTACAAAATATTCTTCTGATGAACAGAACTTGAAAGTTCAAGCGCAATGTAAAGTATTTAAAAAAATGAGAAAAAGAAAATATAGACACTGCATAAAATATATGGGAAACTAATCATAAATCTACAACAAAACATTTACCTATTTTGGTAATTTGTGAACTGAAATTATTTTGCCATTGAACATTTTTAATGTATATACATCCAAGCAGATTATGTCACCTCTTCAGGACAGTAAAGAAAATACTTATATGTCTCTTATTCTCCACTAAAGTAAACATTAGAGTGTATCAAAAGTATTTTCATTTTTTAATCAACAGGAAACCTGTCAAGATGTACTGTAAGTTCATGCAATGTTCAACATATGGAACATTGGAATCACAAATGTTATTTTCCAAAAACTAAGCAAAGTACTAAGAAACAAGAAAATGTCATTAGAAACAAAGAAAATAGTGTAGAACTGGGGTGTAATACCAATCTTCCTATGTAGCAGTCAGTGATGTGCAGAAGAGGGGGCAGATGGTGCAACAGCTCCGGACATCCATATTGGGAGGGCATCCAATCAAAGATTGAAATAAAAATTTTAGTTTTTCAATTTTAATTTGATTGAAGTGTTTATTTCATGTCTTATCTGATTTTACAAATTTAAAATGTCTTCCTTTCACATATTTCTCAGTACTAGAACCTTGAATCTTTGGGATATATAATCAGGGAGTTGGCCCCGGACATCACCAAACACCTGCAGGTCATTTATGACAATGAATGCAGTTTCCTCACAGTTGAAAAGGAGACTTGAGACAACAGAGATGTTCTACAGAAAGATGTTGAGAATAAAATAGACTGAACATGTAATCAACGAGGAAGTTTCAAAGAAAATCAAAACAAAAAGGACACTTATATTTAGAATCAGAAAGAGGCAATTGAAATTTCTGGGACACATAATGAGGAAAGACACCTTGGAAAATTTTACTAAGAGCAATAAAAGATAAAAAGTTGTTGAGATCAATGATTACCCACAACCTGAAAGAAGACAAACATACAACTGATAGTCATGCACTTTTGGACTTCACTTCAAGGCTGAATACAACACTCTTAAAATGCTTGAACTAGTTTAGAACAGTAAAGTCAAATATTGTTTTACTTCATTCCACTTCCTGAAATCAATGACCAGCTTACTTCAACAACTTTGAAGTCAACATTAAAATAATGCCTCAAATCAATCTCTCCTAGATACTGACATCTTTCACATGGTAAAAAAATTAAAATTTCCCTTCTGCTCTGTGACGATAGCTTGGGGGTAGAATTTCTAACTGATGCCAAATCGGTTGGGTTTCAAACCTGGCGTGAAGCAATCAGAAGTCTAGCCACACTGATGAACTGTGATGCAGCAAAACATTTTCAGTGGATGACTATATATATATAAATATATCTCTATCTATAAAAGGCAGGGTGTGTGTGTGTGTGTGTTTAATGAATGCACGGCTGCAATTTTCGATGGATTTGCACCAAAATTTACATGCACATGCTCCAAGTTAGCAGAAAGGCCAAGACCTACTTGCATTTCCCAATTCCCATCGATAGTGGAAATAATCGATATTTTCATGCTTCTACGGCAGTTTTCATGTAGTTTGCAGCCAGTTTGTACTGGCCAGAGTGAGAGCCTATAACTGGCTGCCACGAATAGGCAGGAAGATTCTATTGGCCAGCATAAGAGCCAACAGCTGACTGACATGAATGTTAACTAGCATGCTAACATGCAAAAAAAATCGATAGCTGCATTCGTCACAAGTGGGAAAAATTTAAATCTGCATGGCACTTTATTCCAATTGGCTCATGGCTTGCTTAAACTCAATGTTGAATCTGATTCCGCAGAACTGGGTTGGGCGTGAAAAAGTATTTGTTGTTAATATTCTTTTTTCATTTGGTTTTTCCAGTTACGAATCCTTTTTTAAAGCTGATCGTTTTGTGTCCATTTTGTTTAGTTCTTTTTTTGTAACAGATTTAATGTATAGTATAGAGCTTAGAAAAAATTTGCAGTGTAAGATAGGCAAGAAGTAAGGCATGTAGCAACATCAGCATGACAAAGGGCACTCCTTTAAAGTCAAGGAAGAGCAAAAATATTTTAAGTCAAGTGATAGTGATTGCTGTATGAGTCGTACAATTTTTTAATCAAGCATGGGCAACGCCAGGCCATGCTGATAGTATATATATATATATATATATATATATATATATATATATATATATATATATATATGGAGAAATAAAGAGATAGATAGATAGATAGATAGATAGATAGATAGATAGATAGATCAAATTTTTGTCTTATGTTTTCACTTTTCATTACTCTGTGTATAGAAGTAAATAGGTTCATCTATCTATACCCAGTCTTTTGAACTGAGGAGTAGAGGTTCATCCCTTGTTCCCTGTTTATGATTGGGGTTTTGGTTCTTTCTAAAGTTTTTAACTGATTAAAATATACATGCATACATACACACACACACACACACACACACACACACACATACATACATATATATATATATATATATATATATATATATATTTGTGCACATGAGCATATATATATTATATATATATATATATATATATATATATATATATATATATATATATATATATATATATATATTTCATGTACATATGTGCACAAATATGCACATGTACAAACTCAGAAAACCATAATATCTATGTATTATAGTTATTGTATGGTCATCTGCTCATCAACTTATTCGATATATTCATTTGGTCTAAGTCACAGAAAAGAATGCATGGAGTTATCTACAAAAATTTTCCATATTGATCCATTTTGCTTTCATATTTTTGTGTTTTCATTGCAATTGAACCATTGAAGACCATTGTCATTATGTTGTCTGTTCATCTCTTCTGAGCAGATAGACAAGTTCATCGGTTGAGAAGGCTACATGGTCCTTTGGATTCAGTATTCAGCTTGTCAACAGAATATTGTAGAAGCTGGTTGTGCCTCTATAATTGTATTGAATGAGTTCTGCCAGAGTTCTCAAGAAGCACTAATGAAAATGCAATCTTTTTTAACACTTGTGGCATGTGTGGTTCTTTTTGTGGAACATTTACACTCTTTTTTGTGCTTGTGATGATTTATTCTAGTAAGTCTGATTAAAAAGAACCAACAAGGTCTGTCTGTTTCATTTTTTATTGTATGTTTACAATTTTCAGATAAGGCATTGAGTATTGTTCTCAAAGTTGCACATAAACTGTTCAAAGTTCATATTTTTTAATTTTTGTTTAAGTACTTTCAACTTTCACAGTCATTACAAGAACTGATTGCATATCCAACACTAATAATTAAAAAAATAACATTAGATACTTACATTGAGCAGGCATGCACCGCACATGTCACCTGACAAAAGTTATTGCAATCCATACACACATCAATCAGCACATCATGAATGACCAAAATAAAACTATAAAAATAAGATAAATACCAGTAGATAACACTAAAATACTCTACAGAACCCAATTCAAGGAAAGACTCAAAACTCTAGATTTTGTTATTATTATACAAAATCAACAGCCCACATTAAATAAAATATCATTCCCCACAGTCTATATAATATAATTAATGTGCACATATATTTTATTATAATAATACAAAAATAATAAATAAAATAAAAATTTAAATTAAATAAATAAAAAAATTGCAATTTTTTCATGCAACCTCATTCCCAATAGCCCCTACACATGATGTAATGCAAGACCATTTAAAATGTCCAGCTTCTCAAAGAATACCAGGATGCAGACAAAGGAATTCTAACTACCATACAGACACCACATCAGTTCTTGATAATGACTGTGAAAGTCAAAAATAACAAAATATGAATTTCGGACAATTTATCTGCCACTTTGAGTACAATACTCAAAACCTTATCTGAAAATTGTAAAAAATACAATAAAAATGAAACAGGCAAACTTTGTCAGTTCTTTTTAAATAAAACTTGTTTGTATATATATATATATATATATATATATATATATATATATATAGATAGATAGATAGATAGATAGTAATTTTATTTATAAGTAACTTCATATATATATATATATATATATATATATATATATATTAAGAAATGGACAAAGTCCAACAATTTATTTATTAAGATCGGTAAGGCACGTCAGCTGAATGAATGTTCCATATAGGATGCAGGTTCGAATCCTGTCAAAGAACTAATATTTTCTATGAAAATTTCTCGACATTCAGGCCGGTAAATGTTATTTAATACTGTTTATTATAAACAGAGCATTTACTTAAATACTTGTATCTATAAAAGAACGTTAAACATAAAAATGTCTTTAATAAATATATATATATATATAGTCTGAACCATTATTCTCAGTTTGATCCATTATAGCATTATCAATATGACTCTTTTTTCAAAATTCAACCCATATGATTTTATTTAGGTAGATATTCTTGGTCAGGTCAAGAATTTTTCAGTGCCCCTCTTATTATGCGTGTGTTCATCACTGGATGTCTGTCAGTTTCAATACACCAAGCTCTAAATTATATCATGAAAGGGGATTACTAAATATGTGGATATAATGAGAGAATAGAGAACATAAGAAAGTCAGAGCATTCAAATCTCCTGGTAACATTGCATCTTGCAGATACTTGCTAACTGCCATATGTCTATCTCAGGGGATAAACATGAGTAGCCAAAGATAACTAATTGTTAATTGAAATTGACTCACTTCAGGTCTCCAAGAGTTCCTGGATGCCATGTTGCACAACACAACACTATGATTAGCTAATTATTTCCAAGAACCATAATGGTTGTCATAAAGACATTAAGCTAGAAAAGTGAGTTTTATTATTAACTTGGAAAAGTGAATGTGTCAAATAGTGGCTCTCACAACCAATTAGGATCTAAAATTAAAAATTCATTGTGAAACAGAATGTTATATATTTATATATAAATATATGACTACATAAATAGTGATGCATTTTTACATATACAATCTCTGTGCCTTTTCTATAAATACTTTCATAGTAATTGTTCAGATAAACACTTCGCTATGGTACCTAGACTTTTTGCATGGTACTAGACTGGTATCGAGATCTGATCAATTTACAGTCGATCTGGCTAGATGTAACTATAAGTTCCATGCTAACAGTTACTTATCTCACACTTCTCATTGCTTCTCTCCATGCTTCCCAGCCAACTTTAATCTGCAAAAATTTAAATGCAATGTCAATCATTATTTACTATCATACTGATTACTCTTTCCTCCCACTCATTATTAATGTTTCTGTTCCTAATTCTTCAAGACTCTGTAAACCATTGTGTCTTAGTGGCTTTACTGCCTTACATTCGGCAATACCAATTAAAAAACAACAAAAAAACAAACATTTTATATATGTCTGAAACAGCATGTAATTTATCAGACATAAAAGTTCATATTAGCATACAAAGTCATTATATTTTTATCAGTATTAGACAGATATTCATAGTCAACAAAAAATTATATATATATATATATATATATATATATATAGTATAAAGTATCACACATAGGTTTGATTACTTTTGCTTAGTGACATATTGGTTATTTAATGCTGAAATCTAAATATATTGTATGCAATTTTATTTTATTTTTGGAGATAAAATTGGTTTAGTGATACAAGTCTTACTAATTAACCCATAGCTGGGAGGAAAAGAGTTGGATTCATACATTTCCCAAGGGTATTGTCAATTCCAAGCCATTATTACACCACCTGCATATACAATTTTACAGCACTTGGTATTCCCAAGCGGTCACCTCTCTAGACTTGATGTTGATTAAATTCAGCGATCAAATGGGAACTTGTATTTTAACATGATGTGGCAGTAAGCCTCACACATTGAGTGCTGGTGATAATAAAACGATGCTCAGTGTGTAATAACAGCTAAAATTTATACTAATAATAAATATTTCAGTGAGGAACAAAATGTATATTTATTTTTAGTATATATATATATATATATATATATATATATATATATATATATATTTGTAGTATATATATATTTGTATATATATATATATATATATATATATATATATATATATATATATAGGTAATCTATACTGTTTCAAAAAACCTTTGAATTTTTGATTTGCCAATAATCAAATCAATCAAGAAAAAAAAGGTTTTAAAAAAAAAAAAAGAGCCAGGAACATGAAAGTCTGTCAAAAAAATTGCACAGATACAGGTTTAAAGCCCAAAGAAAAAACCCCGACACGAGTAAACAACTAACTAAAAAGAGCTCAATACAACCGTAGAGCAGACCTAGATAAAACTAGTGAGTCAGACAAACCTACCCACGTTTCACCTAAGCAGATCGTCAGGGAAAGCTGGCTTAGGTGAAACCTGGGTAGGTTTTTTTTTCTGGCTCACTAGGTTTGACTATATATATATATATATATGTATATATATATATATATATATATATATATATATATATATATATATATATATATATATAAATATTTTATGGCCATGTGGTTAGAACATTCACATTCTGACCATGAGACTCAGGTTCAAATTCACCATGGTCGATTCATCAGGAAAGCGGCTCCCTGATGTTATCGAACTGGAGGGGTCAATCCCAGCATGTGGCACTTTTGGAAAAGTGCCTGAAAACCATACCACAGGTTGACCTAAGCCTTGTAAGTGAAATTGGGTAGACAGAACCCTTGGATGACATTGATAGCTGTGCTAGCACAAAGTCATGTCATCATGGCTGAGGGCTTGAGTGTACTGGCCTTGTTCAAATTGTTAATCACACTAAATAACATGCTCTTTGCGAGAAACTGTAACTAAGATCTGCTCAGCATAGTTGTAGTATACAATTTCGTACCTCCAAACATTTGTTTATTTATTTTAGGAAGAGGTACTCCCATCAACAAATTAAAGAATTGAATAATTTATTACGATTAAAGAGTAAAATTAGGTCATTAAGACTATCTATCTCTTTCCTACGTTCCTGTTTAGAGCAAGACGTAGCACCACTCTTCATTTCCAAAAGAATTTTTCACTCGAAGGTTATACCTAGTTTGACAATTGAGCGTGCGTTTATTCAAGATGAGATTAATAAGTCGCTGAAGCAACTTGAATTTTACATTAACTTTAGACATGGTTGTCTATTTAAAGTTAAAAGTTTTTTGTCCTTCTTTGACTTTTTTCGTTTCTGTAAATATTTGGCTAATGGCGATGCATTTGCCAAACAACGTGTTAACACGAAATTTGAAAAACAGCTTACATTGCTTATTCGCTCCAGATATGGTTGTGACTCTGGTACTGAAGGTAAGTATATTTTCAATTACTCAAGTTTTCACCTTTCAAAGAATGAAAGTGGTCTTGTCGAGGGGCTTACAATTTTGTATTCCTCCGATTAAGATTGATAAAGAGGAGACACTGGCAGCATTTGAGGTGTTGTTCTCCCAACTTAAACACCATGTTCTTTGTTCATCGGATCACGTTATTACATTGAAGTCAAGGTTGAAAGACTTGGCTTATCGTTATTGTAATTCTTCTATTGACTCTTTTGATTTTGTCTGGTCAAAAAACTCAATTTAAGGTTGTTAAATCATTGAAATCTAATAATGATATTTATATTTGTAAACCGGACAAGGGTGCTGGTGTTGTTCTACTGGACCGGGTAGATTACATCCAAAAGATGTTGATTATTTTGAATGATTCAGAAAAGTTCAAAAAAATTAGTCCAGTTGAAACTTGTGACAACACGTACAGAAATGAAATTAAAATTCAGAAACGTCTATTAGGAGACTTATGACAGTATTAGACCTTCTGGTTCCCTTTTTTTCAAGGCTTTATGGTCTTCCTAAAGTTCATAAGAAGGACGTTCCATTGAGACCAATACTTTCAATGATTGGTTCATCCCAACATTCTCTGGCTCAATGGCTTCTGCAGGTCATACAACCGGTCCAAACATTTTTTGCTAAACATTGTATACCTGATTCGTTCACGTTTGTTGAACGCCTACAGGCCATACAGTCTTGCCCTGATACTAATTTTATGTGTTCTTTTGATGTGTCCAGTCTATTTACCAACGTACCATTGAGGAAAACTATTGATATCTGTGCAGACTTTTTATACGAAGGTAACATTGCTCCACCTCCTTTTCCTAAGGATATATTTATAGAACTTATGATACTATGTACTAGTTCGGTGGAGTTCAGTTTTGACAATATTATGTATAGTCAAGTGGATGGGGTCCAGATGGGCAGTCCCCTTGGCCCTGCATTGGCTGATATTTTTGTGGGCTACCATGAGAGGTTACTTTTTCAAAGTGTCTAAACCGTTTGTTTACGTTAGATATGTCGATGACACTTTTGCAACTTTCTAATGAAAGTGAGGCTGTTGAGTTCTTTTAATGAGCTCAACTCCTTACACAATGGTTTGTCTTTCACTATGGAAGGGAGAAGGACAATTGTCTGCCTTTTTGGACGTTTTGTTGAACGCAGTAGAGGTGGTTTATTACTAGCATCTATCGTAAACCCACCTTTACGGGACTTTATTTGAATTGAGCGTTCATTTGCTCCTACATCAAGGAAAATCAATTTTGTTAAAACCTTGGTGTATAGAGCGCTTAAAATTTGTTCTCCTATTAGATTGGACCGTTAATTTGGGAACATTAGGAGATTTTCCTTAGTAACGGCTATCCGGAGGCCCTTATTGACTATATCATTAGTAAGAAGACTAAGGAATTTCATTCCCCTAAAATCCAGGGGCCTTCTAAATGTCCGGTTTATTTGAAGATTCCCTGATTGGGGATAGGGTCAAGGCTTAATTAAGCAGGTTAGCAAGTCTGTTTCCGGTTGTTTCCATCAGTTGCTTTACGTAGCATTTTTCAAACTAGGTCTGCGTTTCCGTCTTTTCGCAAGGATGTATTGCCCTTATCAAATTGAGTAATTTAGTATATGAATTTAATTGCCAGTGTGCTGCTGGTTATGTGGGCGTACAACCTTGCATTTGGAAACTAGAATCAATCAGCACGTACCTTCCAAAATACGACTTGGTAAGATAGATAGAATACGCTATCTTCCCCCATGAATATGGAGTCGGCTATTGCTCAACATTTAGTTGAGAATATAGCTTGCGCCAAGTTGTTTAAAAAGAGTGGTTTAAAATTATTCATACAGCCGATTCCAATAATCATTTGAAGATTTTGGAATCGGTCTGTATAGGATTAAGAAAAACCTTCTCTCTGCCAGCAGAAAGAGTTTATAAAGTCTCTGAATCTGTTGGGGATATTTTATTTTAACTGTCCTCGCTAATTTATTTTACACGATTCTTTTCCTTCCCCTCGTTACAAGTATATATATACTTGTTTGTTATTTTAGTGTGTTTCCCCGTCTTTTTTGCTCTTCAATATCGTATTCTTTTTTCGCTAATCCAACGATTGTCTCCTGATGAGATGTTGGCTGAAAGGGCCCTAGAGACTTTTAAAATTAAAATCAATGCATTCCTTGTTTTTAAAACTATTTATAAATTTTGTACCTCCAAACATTTGTTTATATATATATATATATATATATATATATATATATATATATATATATAATAACTATACTCGTTTCAAAAACTTTGAATTTTTGATTTGCCATTAATCAAATCAATCTTGAAGGAAAAAAGTTTTTAAAAAAATCAAGGGCCAGGAACATGAAAGTCTGTCAAAAAAAATTGCACAGATACAGGTTTCAAACCCAAAGCAAAAAACCCCGACACGAGTAAACAACTAACTAAAAAGAGCTCAATACAACCGTAGAGCAGACCTAGATAAAACTAGTGAGTCAGATAAACATCCACGTTTCACCTAAGCAGATCGTCAGGAAAAAATGGCTTAGGTGAAACCTGGGTAGGTTTTTTTTTCTGGCTCACTAGGTTTTGACTATATATATATATATATATATATATATATATAAATATTTTATGGCCATGTGGTTAGAAATATTCATGGTCTGACCATGAGACTCAGGTTCAAAATTCACCATGGTCGATTTATCAGGAAAGCATGCCCTGATGTTATCGAACTGAGGGGTCAATCCTCAGCATGTGGCACTTCTTGGAAAAGTGCCTGAAAACCATACCACGGGTTGACCTAAGCCTTGTAAGTGAAATTGGGTAGACAGAACCCTTGGATGACATTGATAGCTGTGCTAGCACAAAGTCATGTCATCATGGCTGAGGGCTTGAGGTACTGGCCTTGTTCAAATTGTTAATCACACTAAATAACATGCTCTTTGCGAGAAACTGTAACTAAGATCTGCTCAGCATAGTTGTAGTATACACTATAGGTGGGCTCTGTGGGTGTTGAATAAACACAAATGTGCCTGAGCAAGCGTCTGCAATAGGGATTCGCTAACTGCCCTAGTAGTTGGGTATCCTCAAATACGAGTGGCCAGCTGCTATATATATATATATATTCTATGTATTTAGATAGCAAATGTTCTTTAAGGTAAATGTTATTAAAGACCACAGACATTCTGTGCTGATTAATTGTATTGATCAACTTTTACAAATTTAAGGTATGAAGTAAATTCCATCAGTTCATTTTGAAAAAAATATGGTCAAAATTTTCAACCTTTGTGAGTCATCATTCAGGTAGATAGAGACAAATGGTGTGTTTCATAGAACTGGTGTGTGTAGTGATATGGGAAAAGAGTAGTGTGTCATAGGTAAGGTGTGACATGTATGTGAGTTTAATTTTTTTTTTACTTAAGAAATTCAAAATCTGATAAAATTAATCACTGTAACCATAAAAAAGAAAAACCTGTAGTAAATAAAAATGTTTAAAAAGCAATAACATACATGAATTCCAATGTCTTTTCACAAATATATTTTGTGTGGTGGGTGTAACTTTTTGCATCATCTAAAGACTCTACAGCAAAGAGATAGGTGACATGCACATCTGTATGCAGTGTGTAATTTTAGTAACATAGTACCTCATCTGCATAGATTGCAATGTTGGCAAGGCCTAAAATATGCCAACTACATCCCAGCCGATTTGGCAAGATTCCCCACCACCAAAATGAGCCACCTATCATGTAGTTGCTTGCAGACTATAATATGGACAGCCAATGTTTATCTATAGGCTCAAGTATAAACATAACCAATGTGTGGCATCCATTGGTCTCAAGATAGCTTGGATCTATGCCCAAAGAGTTATGCCTCAGTTGCTGATGGTCGTGCAGCATCTGTTATGGCTGTACAGTCCCACACAGGAGTGACAGTCTTGATTAAAATGAATGCATGTGAAGACACTCTTCCCCAATATCACCTTGTTGTTTTCTTTCCATCGAGCACACTTCTCCTCAGCAGAAAAATTTTGTTTCTCCTCTCTTCACTTTGGCACTCAGTGTAAATCACATCTCTAATAAATTTACCCATAAACTGAAGGAAAAATATAACCAATGTTTACCTTTTGAGTCAAGTATAAAAATAACCAATGTTTACCCATAGATTAAGTATTACCAATGTTTACCTATAAACTTAATTATAAACTTTAGCAATGTTTAACTGTACACTTAATTATTAATTACTAATGTTTACTGATATATTCAAGTATAAATATCACCAATATAAAAAAAGATGCCAAGATTAAATAACACAACAAAGTTTGATAAGCCTTCAACTCAACATATCTTACTAGAGTGAACTCTAGAAATAGACAAAAGAACTTTATTTTATAGCTTGATAAATAAAATTTCATACTGATTGAATGGTGAAAGTTACTTAGTTTCAGTTTGAATTTATGGGATAGAGAGTTATCATTATTAACACTGTATTCAAACAGTCTATAGTCCTTATCTTTGTTGTTTTTATCACAATAGAATGAGACCATTCTACCTCTGTAGATGAAATAAAGGGTTCAGTTCAGAATTCCCTGTAGGCTACCCAGATCAATATAGACCTAATGAAAGCAGGACGACACAAAAGCCAAAATGCTGTGATAACAACAACAAAGATGAGGACAATAGTCAATTTGTAAATAATGTAAAGAATGTTGTTTAATATTCCTGAAGTACTGAGCATAAACAACTAAATGTTGAGCTACATAAAATAAAAAATTCAGCTGAAAATCTCAGATTGTACTGAATCCCCTTACCTGTGCTAATCCAGAGGCATTCGAATCCTCTGGATTTTCTAATATGGTTGAAAATAACTCAGAAAACACAGTAATTTTGTCAGACAAAATGGACACTTGTCAAAATGAATAATTCCAGCATGTCTCAGATAATTTTGGAAATCGCTTTCCAATAATTCCAGCCTGTAGTGATCTTCAAGCCATCAAATTTGAGAAAAGAAGTTGAAATTCCATTTAAGTATTGAAGGAAATCCAACATTCACAAATACTTGAAACTGATTGATGGAGTATCAAATTAAGTGAATGTGCATAACAATGTACAAACATGATGTTTGCACCAAAAATCTTTTATTCTTGCTTGCACTCCATTCAAATGCCCAGCCATCATGCTCACTCTATCATGTTTGTGCAATTAATTTTGGACCACAGATGAATTCATTAACAAATTTTTTAACTTCTTTGGTCAGTGATGCAGCTCTTTCTTTACTGACCTCAACGTATCCCAAAAAATTTTCTTGAGGCTTTTCCTTCTCATCAACAAATTAGAAAACACATGACAATTCATTCGAAGATCCCTATCATTGCTTTTATTTTCATCTCAGTTGTAGCAGTTATACAATTAATGATCTCAGTTTGAAGATCACTTGAAAATCCGGAAAATGCACTGTTGGAATTTTTCTTTCACAAAATCTAAAGTGATCTTAAACAATCATCTTATGCTGCTACTGCTTCACATATAGCCAGAAAATTGCTCTTATTGTTTCAATCTTCTGTTTTATCATGTCCTCAAAATGGTAATTCTTGATAGGCCAAAATTTCAATACAATGAATTAACCTTTTCAATAAATCACAATTTTTCTTGTCTGATTTATTATGCAACTGAATCAAAGCTGCTTTCCAGTGATCGATTGCTGTATATCAATTTGTTGTCGGCCAAAAGTTTTCAGAACAATTACCAAATTCAGATGGTTCTGAGATTTTTTGTCTTGTCAAAGCTGTAATCAAATTGTTCAAATCACAGTAGCCATTAGTTTTCCATGTGTTTTTATGTTGACAAAATAACAGACATGGGAAACAGAACAATTTGTTCAGAATGGGACATCCCATCATTCACTCATACTGTTCATAATAGTTGGAATCAAGATAACAATTAGATTCTATGCCAGCCAATTTGGTTTTGAATTTCAGTTCAAACTTTGGCAACTCTCTTCCAAGAATAATGTTCTTCTTCTCTTTAAAGCTTCTTGTTGCAAAAGGTCAGCAAAGTAGAGAGTAAACTGAGCTAATTGACTCTCTTTTTTAATTCTTTTAACCCAAGTAATACAATAAAGCCACTAAAATGCAAGGGATTACTGAGTGTGAGAGAATATAAGAAAACTGTTAAAAAAAGAGAACAATAAAAGAACAAGAATTAAAATGACAGAAGATATTGATTGACATTGCATTTAAAATTTTGAACATCAAACTTGACTGGGAAGAAAGTTCCACAAAAAAGAAGTGTAAAAGAAAAAATGGTAGCATAGAAATTACAGTTACATCTAACCATTTCAACTGTAAAATGATGAGACCTTGCTGCCAATGTAGTACAGCAATTAAATTCATAAAGTCTAGGTACCATAGAGAAAAGTTCATCAGAACAATTACCATGAAAGTAGTAGAAAAGGCACAGGGAAACTACATTATGGTGGTGGGAAAGTTACTGAAATCAAGAAGCCAGGTCAGGACTAATAACATTGTAGATTCTTCTTTGTATTTTATTGAGAATCTCTAAATACATTGTAGATGCACCAGACCAAATGTAGCAACAGTATTCAAAGCATGGATGAAAGGTAGACTTATAGATATGTAAGGTAGATTCTAACAAGAAAAATTGTCTCACAAGACATAGTGAATCAACATTCCTAACAGCAAAACTAGCAGTGAATTTAATTTTCTCTTTCCTTCATGTCAGTGGAAAACATTAAGTCTTAGAAGGCACAGTGAGTCACTCTCCTGGAGGTTAGCATCAGTCATGCTGATGGGAGGCAAAAAAGTTTCTCTTAGATGATTAAAAGATTTTGCTATGCTGTAGATGAATGAAAATATGAAAAATGTTACTGGTTTATAATTTTTTAAAAATGAATTGAAGCTTTATTCTAACAATATATATATATATATATATATATTAGGTAAATTTAAATATTTAAAATTAAATTTTAAAGCATTGGAATGGCTAAATAGATGCAAACTTTACCTTTTTTAATCACAACAAAACAATCATCTTTTTGTTCTAAGTGTGAAATGGCCAAGAATAAAATCCCAAATAGTGGTCACATGACTGAATCCAGGTCTCATGAACAGATCAAGAATACTCTCCATGTAAAATAAAGCAGAAAAAAGTAACTTTTGATGTAACATTAGAGTCTCCAGACAATTCTGTATATACTCTTTATAAATGTATGAAATATACCAGAATCAGCAATAAAACAAACTTTCAAATTGACTAAATACCCATCTTGTTTAAACCTATGAGGAAAGGTTTAAGTCCTTTGAACAGGCAATTCTTTGATGTCAGTCAAACAGGGCAATAAAAACATCAGTACTTCAGGAGAAAATATGTTGTGAGCATACCTGCTGAGTTAATACAACTGGAAGGCAAGCAGCAAAAATTCTACCTTTCTCTCTTTGACCGCGCAGTTGTTTTTTTTTTGTTTTTTTTCCCGCTCAAAGAGAATAGAACAGGAAAGCATTCACTGATTTTTCTTCTTTTCTCACTAAGGAAACAGGAGATTTCTCTACTTACACTTCTTAAATAATATCACTTGTTTACAATTTATCCGAAGAAATCAAGGAATGGGGACTTTAGTGAAAATTATCAATGCTTAACTTTATATTCTACAAAAATTATTTATCCTAGAAAAAAGTAAGGCATGCAGTAAATGTGCTACATACATAGACACTTCACCCCCTGATATATATATATATATATATATATATATATATATATATATATATATATATGTGTGTGTGTGTATCTCACAGATAGAATTAATATATAATCTTATAAATCAAGCTCCACCCACATTTCTCGCCCATATAAGACAGACATACTTGCAAAGGTGTTGAGGTCTCACACATATACAAACACTCACACAAATATATACACATGCACACATCACACACACTCCCAAAAAACTAAAAGAGAACATAAACGTAATACACACACCCACTTCCCAGCAACCAATAAAACTGTCAAAATGACCAATGATGAAATTCTGAGACTCAGGAATCTCCCAGCCTCTATTTTAAAAACAACTTGAAAGTGGCCATTTAATCACTCAAGAACAAAATTAACAATAAAAAACAAATGAAAACTACTGATAAAGTTCACTTTTTTGGAGACAGTCATTCACTCCTGTAGTTCACTGCTACTAACAAGCAGGGATTTTTTTCTCCTGATGCTGGCCAAAACTAGTCAAAGAAACTAATTGAAATAATAATCTAAAAAAATATTAATATACAACCCAGTGTGTCTGAAAATTTTAATTTTTTAATATTTTTTATTGTTCAAAACACACATGCACACACACACACACACACACATAATTTTTTAATATTTTTTATTGTTCAAAACACACACACACAAACAAACATATATATTATATTAAAACAACATGCCTGGCCACATACACAATTCCATAAAATCCTTGTCAAAAACACAACTATACTTAAACATGAAAACAATAAACAAAAATGAAAAATTCTTGAAGCTATATCATAAAACAGTTGAAACCTAACCTAAACAAAATAAACTATGAAATTTCCACAAATATTCTTAAATGTCTATAATTGATAACAGAAGCCATTGATTTATACCAACAGCATCCCATACTTAATACTTCTTGAATTCACTCTTGCGTGGTCATGGGTGATGTCATGAGCTGCAGTGCAATTTTTGCTTCCAGCATCTTATATGCACATGTTTATCATTGCTTGGAAATTATCCATGTAAACAGAAACAGACTATCATCAGATTCTTGTCCGTGTATTGCTTAATATATTGTACAGTAATTGTCATCTTTGATAATGGCTTATGTAAGCCTGAAAGCTTAAATTGGATTAAATATATGTACCAATATTGTGATTTTCTTTCTTCATTTAATGATAATGTCATTAAGCTTATCAGACATTATGAAAAGAATTTACATAAAATAAATAGACAACACTTGTCTATATTATTTAATGAAACATGTATATAATATATATATATATATATATATATATATATATATATATATATATATATATATATATATATATATATATATATATATATATATTTTCTATTAAGGTTGTCTATTTCTTAATTATTTAATTAATATATATATATATATATAAGTACATCTGTTAGTTCATAGATTAATAATGTAAAAAGCATTTAGTGAACAGATTTACATGAGAAATGAGTACTTAGTTAATTTGCAAGTTTGCTTTATAAAAAGAAATATTTTCAACAAACTTAATTCATGAATAATAATCATACAGATCAAACATTATACAATGAAAATTACAGATCAAAATTCTGTCAACTGCTATGATTCAAGCAATGGACTTAAGAATACAACTTCAATAGGTTCACCTATCGTATGGTTTGCACTCTTCCACGGCCTTTTGAACAAGAATAGAGGTTTATCCTTTGTTTCCTGTTTAGGATTGGGTTTCCAGTTCCTTCTAAAGTCTACTTCAACTCCATAGTCCTAACAACACTGCCTAAACACTAATATTTTATTTACAATTTATTTATTTTTTCTTCAATAGGAATAGATAGGTTCACACACCTCCTTGGTTTTTGAACAGGAATCCTGTTTAGGATTGGGTTTCTGGTTCCTTCTAAAATCTTTTTCATTGTCAGTCCCAGTAGCCCTTTTGTATCTTAGTAGCCCTATCACCTTGCATGGGGTGAATTGATTAAAAAGAAAATATGTCTGTGTCTAACAATTTCAAAATCTATAGGATAAAAGTACCTTTAAAATTATGCTTGTTGGCAATCAAGCAAATGTTGTAGTTGATTTCTTAAATATTGCAATATTGATAGAATTATTATCAACCACAGGAGATTATCAACAAAATCAACCACACTTCTCATTTGTTAATAAAATATTTACTGTCTATCTGCATATTTTATTTAGTTACTTTCATACTATATATACTTATGTATGCATGCTCACCCATCTATCAATCCATAATCTATCTATCTATCTATCTATCTATCTATATATATATATATATATATATATATATATATAAGTATTTATTGTTACACCTAATTGCACAGAATGTGTCACAAGGTCAAGTTTAAAGTGTGATATTTATCAGCTGTCCAAATGCTGCTTAAGCATCTTTTGGGGATGCTTCAGGCACTGGGTAATGACACTAGTTCCCTGCTAAAGAAGAGGTAATGTCTGGGAGATTGGCCTCCCAGGGTCCTAAACTGATATTTGTTTAACACCTCCCCAACTTAGCACTAAGTATTTATTTATTAAGCATAACTTAGTCGTGGTCCAAAGCCACAAGTATGGAGCACGGAGTGAGCATTGAACTCACAACTCAGTCATAACTGATCTAGTGAGACAAGCTTGCTAATCATTACACCATGTCAAAGTGTTGAAATATATGTGTAGTCATGTATTTGTAGTGAGTCCTGATAAAAACCAAATAAAATAAAATATAAAAATAAAATATATAAACAAAAAAATAAAAAAAGATTCAAATTAAAATGAGGCATGTGCACGTTCCTTTAAAACCCTTATATCTTTCTTTCTCTTTCCCTCTCTCTCTCTCTCTCTAAACTTCTCTTTCTATACTTCTCTTTCAACTAACGAGAATGCAACACTCAAGTAAAAAGAGGAAAAAGAAGAATAAAAAGAATTCAAATTAGAATAAAGTATTTGTGCTTTCCTTTAAAACCCTTATCTCTTTCTTTCTCTCTCTCTCTATACTTCTCTTTCTATACTTCTCTTTCAACTAATGAGAAAGCAATCCTCAAATAAAAAGAGGAAGAAGAAGAAAAAACTGAAACTGGCAGAAAAATGCTGGAAGGTTATGGAAACCAAACTGACTTATTTGTGACTGAAAACTACAAAAAATCAGGGAGGTTCAACACATAACTTACTTTATAAAAAAAAAAATATGAAAAAGAAAAGAATGTTGGAAAATTAAATAATTTTGGCCAATCAAAAACAACACAAAGAGACTTTTGATGTTAACTGAAATCAAAATTCCCACCGGAATCTTGAAACCTGGTCAAAAGGATATAAGCTGACACCTCTGAGCTAGAAGAAGGTGAGGATGAAACAGAAAATGCTACTGTGGTGAAACCAGCTATGTGTGACACATGAAGAAGTAGTTAAGAGGTTCATATTCTAATGATATTTCCTCCTTGCTTAAGGCCAAGAAAAACACAGTAGACTGACACTGACCTATTTCTAATATCACTACTATACCTACCATGGTCTGACTTCAAAACTACCACTACCCAACTTTCTCCAAGCTACTATCAATATCTGCCTTACAAACAAATATTTTGCTACACCAAATACCAAGGGACTTACTTTAAAACAAATAAATAAAAAATATAATATATACCTTCTACCTTTCACCACAGTTCATTTTATGTTCTATATTTCTGATAAATATCACCAAGAATATCTACAACATTATATCCACACTGGTGACCTCCCAACCTGAACACAGATAAACACATATTCACATATGAACAGAGGCATATCTATGTAAACTAGAGTTGATAGCTTAATTTTTGACACAGGGACAACACTTTTTCAGATAGCTTTTCTATTATATATCATCTCAAAATTATAAATCAAACTCATTAATATTTTAATTAACAAATCATGGCACAACAATCATAACTGCTTTTGTCTATCAAAGCAAAAGATACAGGCTGAGAAGGAAATTATTTTTAAATAGCCCAATCATAATGGATGTTTTTCTAAGTTTTTTTTAAGTATTTTATAGCAGAGTATGAAAATCTATTTACATTATTGTCATGGGTCCTTACCTATAACTACAGAATGAACTCTTCCTAACACTATGTATACTATACCTCTCAAGAGAGAGGGTTGAATCGAGTTGAGCCGATAGTAGTTCACTCCAAACCAGACTGACCGTCATACTAACACCTTCCACCTCTTGTATTATTATTTCGTGTAATATACCTTTGTTATTTCTACTCTTGTGTTCGTGTTGTTCTTCTTTGGTCCTAACCTGGACCATAACAATTATTCGAAATTTTGTCCTCATTTTTGTTGCCATATTTATCACAACATTTCAGCCATTGTACGCTCTGGCTTTCTTCAGGTGGTTGGAATTGAACTCAAAACTCTTTGGGCATTGGTTAGTGCCAGTGACAGGACCCAAAGAGTTGTGAGTTCAATTCCTGGTTAAGGCAATGGAGAACTTAGAGAGGTGAATTAGCAGGAGATAACTGATAAATGACATCCATTAGATATGGCGCATGGAACTAGAACAGTCTACCCCAGTAACTTAAATAAAGGGTTCATTTTGACATTCTAACCAGCTGAAGAAGGCTGGAGTGTACAACAGCTGAAACATTGTGATAAATATGGCAACAAAGATGAGGACAATGCTCTGAATAATGTAAATAGTGTACATAATGCCTCATCTCAGAAATATAGACAGATACAGAGTATGAAGCTGTATGAAACTGTATTCAACATCAAATAGAAAACTCTTAAAAAGTTACTGAGTTAGTGTGAAACCATTTGAAGATTGTAATCAAATGAGGCAGTTAAAATTTGGTTTGTGCAATCTGCTATGGCTCCAGGTATTTTCTTCACATTAAAATCTCCATAGAAAGACTCTACAACTATACAATAACACTTCTGCCAGCTGCAGAGAAAATGCCATTCTAAGGAGTAGAATTTTAGAATCCATTCAGGGTCACATAGGACTGCAGAGTTCATAATAGGTTTTCTAAATTCTGGAGTGACTTGGAGTTATCTTAGCTTGTGTTTGCATAGAATATTTTTAGCTCTTTTAGAATAGCTCATAGACATTATCTGTTTGTGTTACAGGTGGAGCTTTTAGCATCAATATTTCTTGTTGCATTTAAGAATATTGCCTGAAGTTTAAAAAGAACTATATTAAATTTTGATGAAGGTTTTTAGATAGTAACTGATTGCCACTTTATGTTATATAATCCACCTATATTACCTCTTTGTAGTATATAATCCACCTTCTATAAAATTTAAGAGACCTGTGATCCATAGATACTAGCCTTCATTTTGGATTCCCTTGACCATCAGCTGTAGTATTTAGTACTATTAAGTATCTTCTTCTTTTATGTGCTGTGTCCCTTCAGGATGTAGGTGATCGTGGCTCTTCACTTCTTCCTATCCCTTGAGATTCTCAATGTTTTGTCCTTTGGCTACTTCACCCAGACCCTGTTCCATGATCCAATTGCTTAAGCCCACTAAGTATGTAACACATTTCTTTCTCTTGTCTCTCTTTCCTTCCATCTACCCTGTAAGTATCAAATTCTCCAAGCCTTCCTTTCTCATTACATGTCCCAGAAATCTCAACTGCCTCTTCCTGATGTTAAGTATGTTTCCTCCTTGTTTGCATCCTCTCCAAAATCTTATCGTTGCTCACTTATTTGGTCCATGGTATCCTTACCATTCTTTTGTAGAACTATACTTCTGTTAGCTCAAGTCTCTTCTTCATCTTTACGGAGACCATTCAACATTTGCTGCCATAAAGGAGGACAGATATCACATAGCAGTTCAGTACTTTTTTCTTTGTTACAAACGAAATCCTCCTGTCTAGTAATATTCTGCCTAGCTTTTGGTATGCATCTTTGGTCATTGCAATGCATATTCAGATCTCAGCATCACACTTACCGTTCTCTGTCAGAACACTTTCCAGATAATTAAATTTCTGCACCTGCTTGATTTTAGTGTCCCTGGTCTGTAAATTTCATTCTGGGCTCATCTTTTTGCTGATGACCATGTATTCTGTCTTTTTGTAGTTTATACTTAGTCCCTTCTTCTTGCTCTCCTTCACTACCTTCTGTAGGAGGTTTTGTAATTTCTTTTCCATGTCTGCTATCAGCACTGTATCATCTGTGTATCTTATGTTGTTAAGATTGTGACCACCAATGATGAATCTTGGTAGGATTTTCAGATAGTAATCCGTAATTTCCATTTTTGGGAACCAATTGTAATGATGAATGTAACATCCTAACTACTAATCATGTGTGTCAGTTAAGAAAAAATTTGGAATATACTAACATAACTTAGTTTTTGCACAGCATTCGTAGTATACACAGTGGATTAAAGGAAAAATATTGCTTTCCTTCATAAAGATGCAAAGCCACATACAACAAGAATAACCGAGGAAAAAAAATTGTAACTGTCTGTTCGACCCTAACTGCCATATTTTCCTGACTTTACATCAATTATTACCAGTTTCGAAAGTTGCAAAATGATGGGGAAAACTTTAACTAATAAAAATCATATGAAAGAGTTTGTTAGAAATTTTTCACATCAGAATCTAAAGAATTTTACTCAAAAGAGCTGCCTGATAAATGGCATCAACTCATTGCAAATAATCATTGTGAATATATAATTGAGTAAAATGCAATTGTACTTTAGCTTTTGAAGAATAAATTTGATAAGCCATCCCGGAAATTGATTCAATCTACTATTTAGCATTATTTAGTACTAGTTAATATTATTCAGGTAGTCCCTTACTCTTCACAATTCATATGTTCAAAAACCTTCTTCTTCTATCTGCCATACACCTTCAGGACATGGTCGATCATGGCTCTTCACGACATCTACCATTCATGGCTCTTTGAAATATCTGTCTTTTTACTATCTCCTCCTACTCCCTTTTCTGCCATCCATTTACACAAGCTCAAGTAGGTTACTCAGTGTTTTCCTTTTTTTGCCTCTTACCTTCAATATGTCCTGTGAGTGTCAAATTTTATAGTCCTTCTTTCCTTATTGTGGCCCAGAAATTTCAATTATTTCTTTCTGATTCTTATTATAAGTGGCCTTTTTGTTTCTATTTTCCTTAAAATTTCCTTGTTTCTCACATGCTCAGTCTATGGTATTCTCAGCATCTTTTTATAGAACCACATCTCTATTGCCTCAAATTTCTTCATCTGTGAGGAGCATTTACTGAGATATCAGGGGATTGATATTAATTAGAGGTTCAGCACTGTTTCATTTGTTTCTAATGAAATTTTCTTGTTTCTTAATACTTATATTTTGGAAGGCATCTTTCCATTTTCCAATGCACTTTCAGATTTCAGTGTCACATTTATTTTGTCTTCTCTTTAAGAAATTCCCAGACATTTAAATTTTTTCGTACCTGCCTGGTTTTGATATCTCTAATTCAGATCATGTGTAAAATCTCTACAGTAACAAATCAAAGAGAAGGATGCCAAATTTTAAATGTGAGTTTTCTGTTAGATTTTCATGAAGAAAAACATCAGTTGAGTATATTTCTAACATTTTGGTGATTCTTACACATTCAATATTTATTATATAACTTCATCTCCCTCTCCAACTTAACCCCCGACCCCATCATCACCACCACCACCAAAAAAAAATATTCAAAGGGGAAGGTAGGGGATACAATACTTCTGAGATCAAAGACTGTGACTGTCATAAAATTCCCATCTTTCAGCTACAATAGAATTCTTCCATTACATCAGATATTAGGCAACAACTCTGCCCAAGTTGGAATGAAAGATAGAAAAAGTAAATAAATAAAATTACTAATACTTGAGAAGTTTTGGATCTCATGTAATTTCTCTTTTCATCTATTTGACTTCTTTTGCACATTTCTAGAAAAAGAACAATGTTTTCCTCCAGGCACAACGTTTACCATTTACAGTGAATTCTGGTTTTATCTCTTAGTCATATTTTTATTTCATTATACTGCCACACACACAAACACATATATCTGTACCTGTGTGTATATATCTGCATCTAGGTGTCCTTGAGATGTGTATATATATTTGTGTACAGTATATATGTACATATGTTTAAACCTGTGTAAGAACAGGTATGAGTTTGCATATATACATATGAGAGTGTGTATGAGTTTTGTATGATGGTGTGTATGATAAATGAGTTGTTTGCATATATATATATATATATATATGAGAGTGTATATGAGTTTTTGTATAATGGTGTGTATAATAAATGAGTTATGTGCATATATACATATGAGAGTGTATATGAGTTTTTGTATGACGGTGTGTATGATAAATGAGTTGTGTGTGTAGGCATATGTGTGCATGGTCTATGGTTCTGTTAGTCTGTAGATGCAAATTCAACAGAAAAATTCTCTTTATTTTTATTTTCCCTAATTCTCAAATAATATGTTGTAGATCAACATGAAAATTGTGGATAAACTGTGCAACATTCATGATTTCTTAGATTTTTGTTCTTATCATTTTTATTCTTTGTTTCTTGTATATTTCATGCCCATATATGAACAAAACTTTGTAAATTCAACAGACAAGGTCAATCTGTTAATATTTTTTAACTATTTTTCCAGTTTTCAAATACACTATTGTATATCCAAATCAAAATAGTGCACAAACTGTCATGTTAATGTTGTTGTTATCAAGTCATTATCAAGAATTTGTTGTTTTCATTATGGTAGACTAGATTTGTAGGCTAAATCCTGTTATTTTTTTTTTCTTTTGAACACTAGAATTTAAATTAATTAAAATATACATGTGTTATAATCTAAGAAAGGTTATTGAATAGAATAATGAAATGAAGGTTTGTAATGAACGATAATACTTAGGACAGGAACAACACATATAAGATTTGCCAGCAGTGTGTGGGAGTAGTAGTCAACTGCTAAAATTAAGTCAAGTGAATTCCACAATGAATCTCCTATTGCAGACCAACATACAGTATTTACTACTGTATTTATGTGAATGGGGGACATATCCATTATTGTCTGTAGGTATGCTACAACAACATGTATTATATAAGTAATATCATAGGTAAAATGGTTTCACAGAACTCAGCTGCACTCGAAATTCAAAGCTGAATGCATTAAGAGAAGCTTTAGTGACATCAGCAAATGAGATCATCCCAAGGCAAACTAGAAAAGGCAAAAAAAAAGAAGTGGTTGATATATGAAATTTTGGACATGATGAAAAGGAAATTGCAACCAATATCAAAGTATGGTACAGGAATAAGAACATTACACAAAAAAATTAGAAACAAATGCAGGTAAGCAAAAGAGGAATGTCTCAATGAAAAGTGTACAGAAACAAAAACACAGAGCATCATAAATAAGGCAGATGTGCATAAAAGAATAAGAGAAACAATAGGATGAATGATATGCATTAAGTACATCTTTGGTCCTGTTATTTGAGAGGATGTATAAAATCAGAAGAGGGAACACTGATAATAGAAGAAGAAAAATGTTTCAAAGATGGAACAAATACATTGGCAAACACTTCCACAATGAAAGAGGAAAACCCTCAATACACAGAAATATGGGAGGACCAGAAATATCATACTTATTATAAAACCCAGGTTGTGTGTGTGTGTGTGTGTGTGTGTGTGTGTGTGTGTGTGTTTATATATTGGATCAGATTTCCTACATTTTTCAACCGATTTCAACAAAACTTCACAGGACTATGTAAAATTATCTTGCAGTGGTTCTGACAATGCCCAAAATTGGAAAAACACAATTGTTTTTGCACGAAAACAATTTGAAAAAACGATTAAGAGGCATCATGAGAATGAAAGGGGGACAACTCATATTGAGTTATACTTATTATAAAACCCAGGTTGTTTGTGTGTATGTGTGTTCTTTTATATATGGGATTGGATTTCCTACATTTTTCAACTGATTTCAACAAAACTTTTTTTTTGGCAGGTAGTGTTTCTTATTGTCTTGCACACTTTTTTCTTTATTTTTACATTCAGAATGCTTTAAAAATTCCATTTAGAAGACAATTGTTTATAATAAAATTCTATTCAATCGGTAGACTCATAACGATTGAAAACAATGTTTTTGTTTGAGTTTGGGTTTGACCAATTCGTAAAAAAAAAAAAAAAGCATAATTAAGACATGCATGTCCGTCAACCTTAAACAATAATCTTTGTCAATTTTATTTTTCAGTCTTTATGATGGTCAATACTTGATCTATCTCTTACTGTTACATCCCCGGGCAATGCTGGGCTCTACTGCTAGTCTAATATAAAATCAACACTGGCCAAATTGAACAAGAACACAACATTAAAAATTTATTAATCCACTAGGCTTAGGACAATCCTGAACCTAGAACCTGGAGCCTTAAACTTAATGTTTTTCTTTCCTGAAGTCACTGCTGTTTCTGCTATCATCTTCTTTATGTGCCATGTCTTCTCAGGACATAGGCGATCATAGGCCTCCACAATTTTCTGTCTTTTGAAGCTCTCAATAAATTTTGTCTTTTCATTATTTCTCCTAAACCCTCTTCCATCATTCATTTACTTAATCTCATCAAGTATGTTATGTAATGTTGTCCTCTATCCCTCTTGTCCTCAGTCTGCCCTGTGAGTATCAGATTTTTCAAGCCCTCTTTCCTCATTATTATGCCCCAGAATTTTCAACTCTCTCTTCCTAATGTTAAGTATAAGTTTCCTTTTTGTTTCCATTTTCTCTAAAACTTTGTCATTACTCACATGTTCAGTCCATGGTATCCTCAGCACATTTTTGTTGTCTCAAGTCTCTTCCCCATCTTTGTCCAACATTTACTGTTATATAGGATGACAGATATCACATAACAGTTCAAAACTCTTTTCTTTATTTCTAATGAAGTTTTTTCTATTTCTTAATACTCTGCTTAGTTTTGAATTGCATCTTTGGCTATCCCAATGCACTTTCCATCCTCTGTTAGAACACTTCCCGGATATTTAAATTTTTATACTTGTTTGATTTTGGTATCTGCGATTTGTAATTTGCATTTTGGGCTCATCCTTTTACTAACAACCATGCATTCTGTCTTCTTGCAGTTGATGTGTAATCAGGCTTTTCTTTTCTTTATGTTCTTTGATGTTTAAACTTGGGCTTTTCTTTTCTTGCTGCTACTGCTGTTGCTGTTGAAGCCTGACTGTCATTTCTCTTTATTTATCAATGGCTCCTATATGGCATTTGTTTCTGTGTTAACCCTACTGAAGAGGCACTTGTAGCTTTGCATATGTTCTGATTTCTTAAAAAAAAAAGAGGAGGTTGTCAATAGTGAGTTCCAGTCCAGATTTGGCATCTTTTTCTTTTCGTCTTCTCCTGATACTAAAATTACCATTAAAAGAGAAGTGGATTTCAAGCTGTGGATAAGATTGAAGAGACTGTGATATTACAGCTGATTACAATCATGAAAGAGGACTGGTATATGTGTGTCGGGTCACAAGAGGATTAATATGAAGTCTGTATTGTCCTAGGGGGCCTATTTTTTTAATTAAGATTAAATAGATGAAGGAGAGCGAAGTTTGAATCCCACGAGTCATGGTGAAGGAAAGGATAGTAGCTTGAATTGAGGAATTGGAGAGCAGAGTTCAAATTCCAGTCGAGTTCATTACTTTCACTTATGTGCTAATAACCTTGGGATAGATATGACCCATCTCTTCTCCCCAAAGTTATAAGAAAACAGCAGGACAGTCTGGGTCCTATAGCTTTGGTTGGCAACTAATCTAGAAGAAGGAATTCAAACCAACCTGGAGAGGGTTGGGCTCTATCAAGCTCTCTTGCCCAGGAAACACTACTACTGCTGTGGCTGCAGTACATGTGGTTCCCCTATGACCCTAATGGGTTACGCATCTTATAATTGTGAAAAAAAATGCATGTTTCCCAAAGAGATATTGCATATACATATCATAGTTACATATACATATATTCACATATATCCATAGACATACACTGAATTTCACATTATTAGCCACAATGAAATATGTATGTAGGTGCAAGAGGTGTGTATGTATATGTGAATGCACATATGTATGCAATAATGTGTGCATGCCTGCTTGTGAAAAATATGTATATATATTAAGGCATGTTGATTTTTCACTTCTTTTATAAAATCAACATTGCACTTGATGTGAAAGCTGGAGTTTGATATGATAAGTACTGACACCAAAAATTAGATACATAGCTTTTACCAATTTTTGCACATTTGCTTTAAAGATTGTCTGAAAAAATGTACAGAAACACCTAATTTCCGCAGGTTTTTGCTTACAAATTGACTTCAAAATTTTGCTATTTCAAGAATAAATCCAAATAAAGTTGATATCTTTTGTATTACATATATTGAATGAAAAATATATTCACACCAAAATTCTAATTATGAATCACCACAAGCAAAATATGTAATTTTTTTTTACTGTATTCAATAAATAAAATCTGTGTAAAAAAATTGTAAAAGGTGACAAAAAAGGCTATTCAATGAATAAGATTTGTTAGATCATAATTAATAAAAACAAAAAATAGATAAAAGTACATATAACACTATGATACTGCTGGGCACAAATTATAAGACAAAATGTTTTAAATTTGCATTGTTTATTGAAAATCACACTAAAACAACTACACTATATAATATATTACATCATATTCTAACTAAATTGTTCACAAAATTGTTTACTTTGAAGTAAATGAAGGTCTTATTTGATGACACAATGATTTAGTAATAATGTGCATGTGCCATGCATCTTATCCATATAAAATTTGTAAAGCTTCAGTAAATTATAAATTTTATATAATTATGCTATAAGGCTTTCACAGATCACAGAAATTAAATTTTGAATTTAAGCTAAATCTTCAAATTGGATTCCTCAAAAGACGATAATGATTTGGAAAAAATATTTTGTGTCATTATTTATCATGTCAAACCCTAAATTTCAAATTGAGTGCAATACCTACCCTAATATATGTACATAACACTGCATCTGACACTATTAGCCACACCATATTTTATCAATATGTAAAATACTTATTGGAATCAAAAGTACTTTTGAAAACTAATGAAGGTATTCAGTGAAACTATTAATGTGTAGGACATTTCCCATAATATCCATAAATTATGGCATGGAATAATTGGGCATAGTTAAGTGTAATTGATAAAAATTTCAACAAGTGAAATTGACAGAAAAGAAGAAAAATAGTACAAGACAAATATATATATAGACAAATATATATATATATGTGTGTGTGTGTGTGTGTGTAAGTATGCATATATATATGTGTGTGCGCATGCGTGTGTGTGTATGTATATATATATATATATATATATATATATATATATATATAGTAGAGTGGATATGAGTTTATAACCCTGGGTTTCACACTTATGCAACACTTATGCGACAGAGTTTGTCTGAGGATTGCATAAGCATGAAACCCAGGGTTACAAACTCCTATCCATTCTGTTAAATATGTTAGCTCTATCACTTTCCAATTAGCACCGTACATATATAGAAATTTTATACACACACACACACACATATATATATATAGATATAGATAGATATATATTCAGAGCTAGACAAAAATCATACACCAGAGGAATAATTTATTACAAGTATAATTACACATGAAAATTCTCTTTACTAGTTATTTAATTGTTATATGTGCTGTTCAAAATGTCCTCCTTCTTTTTCAAAACACATTTCAATTCTGTGCCTGCATGATTCATTACCATGCCAGAGAGTCCCCTCTGTCATTTTACTGCATTCATATGTAATTCTTTCTTTAAGTTCCTCAGTATTTCTTCACCACATCTGATAAACAGCTGATTTCAAATGGTTCCACAGAAAAAAATCCAAGTGTTTGATGTCTGATGACCTTGGTGGCCACTCAACAAGACCTTTTTGACATATTCATTAACTACTATGGTGCACGACTTTTGCCTTACCCTGTATGCAAGTCAAAAGAAAAGAAAAGCAACAGTAATAAAGCAAAAATTTCACTAAGTAAGAATTGTATTCACACACAAAAGGGATACAGTCAAGTGTTTATACCCTTCTGACTTCAAGGCAAGAAAAAACAAAAATTTCAGGATGAGACCAAGAATTGTCCATTTTAATTGGTTAGGAAAAATCCAAGCATGCATCTGTAGGAATCTTCTATAAATTTGGAGAGGGGATGTTCTTTGCAATCATTCTATCAAGACTGAAACCAAAATATGGTTAGATTACCACATTCATGAATTTTGCTGGATTTTCAAAGTTTCACATTATTTTTCAGGTTATACAAACACTAAGAAATATGTCGTAACTAAAAATTATAATTACAGGACATAAATGAATTTACAATGACACAAAAAAATAATTGAAATGATGACAAAGTTATAAATACAATATTAACATGAAATGTTTGCTCCATGTTGTGAAACTAGCTTTAGAAGCTGCATCAAAATTGCTTTTCTGCATATTTTCTGTCTGAATATCTGGTATTATGAATTAGCATTATTTACATAGGGACTGTTGTCCTCATTTTTGTTGTCGTTATCAGAACATTTCAGCCATTGTGCCCTCTGGTCTTCATCAGGTGTATGACAATCCAGGTAAACATTAGGGAATTTCAAACTTAACCCTTTATTTAATCTACAGTGGTAGATTGTTCTTGTTTCATTGTCTATTTCTAGTGATATCTTATTCTTTTATTAGTGCTACTCAATTATTGCAGGCCCCATTGCCACCATTTTGAAAAGTGGCAAAAATGCTGGGATATATGTGTTAGGATGCAAGATGATTATTTTGAAGAGAACTCAGGTTAGATTGCCCAAGGGAGTTTATTTTTTCATTAAGATTAAATGGATGAATGCCGTACTAGCCTAGTGGATTAAAGAATTTTTTCATGAATTTGATGACATAGTAATTGTGAGTTCAATCCCTGGGCTGGGCAGAGTGTACTTGGGCAATAACTGAGCAGTAATAAAATAAGAACTAGATGTGATATCTCTAGACATGGTCAGTGGAATGAGATCAATTTATACCCATAGATTAAATGAAGGGCCCAATTCAAAATTCCTTGGGGGTTACCTGGATCAACAAACATCTGATGAAGTCCAGATGAAAAAACAGCCAAAATGTTGTGATAATGACAAGATAGTATGCATGTAAATAATGTTTGTCTAAGTTGTTATATTTATTCATATGAAACAGGTTACACTGTCTAAAGTGGTATTTCAAAGTTCATATCTGGTGGTAAATTGTCCCAAATTTAAAACTTCTTCTGCAGAATACTCCATAAGTTTTCAACTGGATCAAGACCAACTGAACCAAGCTGGCTACTTCGGTAAATACATGCCTTTGAAATGGATTTTGTTCAGATCTTTATTAGTTTTTTGCTAACTATGATGGATCATTATCATGCATAAAAGATAGTATCTTTCTGAAAGCATTTGAATTCTTCATGGACTATGACTTCACATGGGTCTTCAAAAAATCAAGTCATATCTGAGCTGTCACTTCACCTCTACAAAACATTACACAATGTCCTCCTTGATGTCTTAACCTGTAACCTGTGGGGGTTGTTTCTGTTATTTGTTCCACAGCATTTTCTCCATCCATTAGACTCCTTAGAATATAGCATGGCATTCATCTTTGAAGAAAAAATGTATTTTGTTGCCAATTTCATTTGGATTTCTTCAGAGATCTCTTTTTAAAGGAGACATTGTGATCAATCTTACACATGTTACTTCTTGATTTAGGAACTTAACATCTTATGCATTTCCAAACTTCCTTAATGACACAACTAAAAACTTCATAGTTGAAAAACGACAGACTCCTCTATTGAGACTGCACACAGATCAGTGAGATAAAATCCTCAGCTCACCCTTATCAGACGTATATCAGTCGCCTGGGATTTTTCCACATATTTCTTCACAATTCAATTTTAAGAGTTGTTTTACTTTTTGCAAGCTCTGAAGTTGTAAAACATTTCCCTTTATCTGCCAAATCAGTCTTGTGACCCAATTTTAAGTTTCAAACTTTCAACATGGCAATTAATTTGAGACTTCAAAATTAAGCGACTTTCATCAAAATGGCTGCCATTTGTTTACATATGTATATATATATATATATATATATATATATATATATATATAAAATTTTAAATGTGTGTATGCATGCCTGTGTGCATTATATATGCATACTAGCAGCATGGCCCAGCATTGCCCGTGCTTGATTCAAAAATCATACAACTCATACAGCAATCGCTATCACTTGACTTAAAATATTTTTGCCCATCCTTGCCTTTAAAGGAGTGCCCTTTGCCATGCTGATGTTGCTACATGCCTTACTTCTTGCCTATCTCACACTGCAAATTTTTTCTAAGCTCTATACTAAACATTAAATCTGTTACGAAAAAAGAACTAAATAAAATGAACTCAAAATGATCAACTTTAAAAAAGGAACACAAAAGGAACACAAAACAATCAGCTTTAAAAAAAGACTCGTAACTGGAAAAACTGAATGAAAAAAGAATGTTAACAACAAATACATTTTCACACCCAACCCAGTTCTGTGGAATCAGAATCAACGTTGAGTTTAAGCAAGTGAATGAGGCAATTGGAGTAAAGTGTGATGCAGATTTAAATTTTTCCCACTTGTAACGAATGCAGCTATCGATTTTTTTGCATGCTAGCATGCTAGTTAACATTCATGTCAGTCAGCTGTTGGCTCTTCCGTTGGCCAATAGGATCTTGCTGCCTATTCGTGGCAGCCAGCTATAGGCTCTCACTCTGGCCAGTACAAAATGACTGCAAACTACATGAAAACTGCCGTAGAAGCATGAAAAAAATCAATTATTTCCACTATCAATGGAAGTTGGGAAATGCAAAGTCAATCTTGGCCTTCCTACTAACTTGGAGCATGTGTATGTAAATTTTGGTGCAAATCCGTCGAAAATTTCGGCCGTGCATTTATTACACACACACACACACACACATCTTGCCTTTTATAGATAGAGATATATGCATGCATAAGTTTGATCATTCATGGACTTATGCCCATATCACACTGTTAAGCAATGTCAAGCCTGGTCAGTACCTAGATGGGTGACTGCTTGGGAATACCAGGTGCTGTAATCTTTGATGTGTGGGTGGTGTAACAGATAATGGCTCAGAACTAAGAATTCCCCTGGAAGGAAAACCAAACATCCTGCAGTTGAAGACTAAAATGAAGAGAAAGATGTATGCTATTTCTTTTTGTACTGCTTGATACAGTGCCACCTAGTAGGTAATAAGTGAACTTCCTTGGTAGACAAGGTAGAGTAGGATGTGCAGGTGCTGTAGCACAAAGATAGTAGCTCATAATGAGAAATCAGAGAGATGTGTTCCATATCCAATCACATTCATTATATTCACTTATGCAGAAATACCCTTGGAAAAACTATGAATCCATTTCTTTTCCTCCCAACCATGGGTTAAATAGTAGAACTTGTATCAAAAACTCATTATTATCTTAAAAATATCTTACAATCCAAAAAATATTTTCTGGCTGCAAAAGGTTGATAAGCTATAAAAACAAATCAGTCAATCGATTATCTATATGTACTTAGTGTGTGTATATGTCTGTATGTGTGCATGTTTATAAGTGATGTGTATGAATATGCATGTAAGAGGATGTTTGTGTGTTTGTATGTGGGTGCATATGTGCATGCAACACTTTGTATGTATGTATATAATGTATGCCTGGCAAATTCATAAATGTTTGTTCATATTTGTGTGTGGAATGTGTGTATTTGCTATATTTGTGTATGTTTCAGTTATGTGCCATGCGTGATACACACTTAGGTGATCATGTATCTTTCGATACATGACAGACAAGGCAGATTTTTTTTCAGTTGTAGGTTGTCATTTCTTTCTGCAGAAAACCAGTTGCCACCCAAGGCTATAGAACCTGGTCTGTCCTGCTATTTACCCATAGCTGGGAGGAGAAGAAGAGGATTCATACATTTCCCAAGTGTATTAGCATGTAAGTGAATGTAATCAATTCAAATGGAATTTGAACTTTGCTCTCCGATTCCTCAATCCAAGCCACTATCCATTACTCTACCAAAATTGTCTGTTGTATATAACCGCTTTCTAAGATCAATGGTTAAAAAAAGCATTGAATGAGTGAAGCTTATGAATATTGGCAAAGACCACACCTCATTTGAAACTTGTGGATAGGCAAGGCAGAATCACAAAGAAATGCACCAAATAAGAGAAACCATATCACTTGAGAACTTTTGACAGCAGCAACAGCTAAAATGTAAAGCATATGTAACTCATATACCATAATCAAATTGTTGACATTCCACACTACTTCAAACAAAAGGTTAAGAAGGAAATTCCCATCAATACCAGAAAGAGCAACAACAGCTATTGGTCATGAGAAACCTGTTTTCCTGAAAAAAAATTTTTAAGAGAAAGATTTTATAAATTTCAACCAACATTAGTACAAGCTGCTCAGTCACTGAATGCTGAGTATTTCCTTATAAGGAAACAGCTAATATTACCATTAACATTATCTGTATGTGTTGTGCTTATGTCTGTATGCATATGCATATGCATGTGCATGTGTGTGTGTGTGCATATTTCAAGCTTTCTTTTTTTAAATAACCATTTTAAAACTCAACCAGGGCTTACACTTTCTTTAACAAGAATTTGTTGTTTTTTTATTTTAAATGTATTGTTATTTTATCTTTATTTTTTCTCAATCTAAATGAATATTTTACAAACCACATCCTTACCCTTTGTTTCAACCTTTTTCTCACTGACATGATTGCAATCAACAAACACCGTTGCTAAAACCAATATCTACCGTTATTGTTTTTAACCACTTTTCTATGCTCTTTGTGTTTAGCTATTTTCCGATTGAAATAATGGTAGTAAAACAGTGATGGAGGTACAAAAATCATTTTATTCTTCCTTTTAGCGATACAAATATGCCTAAAATTTATACTTTTTGTGATGCATTGATAAGTAGATAGATGCAGAGAAAAGCATTTTGATGAATATGCCATTGTCTTCTATTCTTTAGCTTTTTTCTTTCTTTAATTTCTCTTTTTCTACAACTTCCTTTGTATTTTCTGTTCACTTCTTTTATTTCTTCAGCTTCTTTTCAAATTATCTCATTCTTCTTCCTTTTTTTCTTCATTTGAGACTTTGTTTTTTCCCCCGCTTCATTCATTTACTTCTATCTTCTCTTTTCAAATATTTTTCCCTTTTCTTGATTTTAGACTTCTGAATCTCTTTAGATATAATTGACCAAAAATATAGAAAGTGAATTTAACACAGAGTAACGGGTTATATGAAATTCTACCTCATGTTTCTATAACATTCACCTTTCTTGTACATTCAAGGAGCAAAGTGTTTTCTGTATGAAACTGTATATTAATTTCCCACAATGATAAAACATATACTGTCTAGGGAATTTTAGAAATTAATATTATCATGTGCTATTATTGTTTATTATTGATATGATTATGGTGATGTTTTTATGTAGACATGAACCACTTGAATGGAACACTTAATTACCGAGTTTTAAGCAGTTTTGATTATGTTGTTTTCAATTATATCATTAAAAAAATAATTTTTAACTTACTTTCTTGTGGGTGGTGTAATCGACAGTAGTTCGCAGTGAAAAACTGGAGAGCTGAGTTCAAATTCCAGTTGGGCTCATTGCATTCACTTACATGCAAATATACTTGGGAAATGTATAAATCTGTCTCCTGGGGATTAAATAGTTGAACTTGTATCAGGAAAAATTATTGTTCTTCTCAAAAAATTGTTAATGAAATATTCATTCACAAAAGGAAAAATTCTTATAATCCAAAATGTGTTTTGGCTTCAAATAATTCACAAAGGGTTGATAAGTCATAAAAAACAAATCAATCAATGAACATAACTTACTTTATTACTCTCTTCTTTTTATTCTTTTCTCCTTTTCTTTTTTCACTTTTTTCTTTATGCTAACCTCTCAATTTTTTACTATGGTCTTTCTTTCTTTCTTTCTTTCTTTCTTTCTTTCTTTCTTTCTTTCATTTTCTCAATGTTCTGTTTTTCTTTCTCTTTTATACTTTCTTTTTTCATTTTCTTCTTCTCTTCCTTTCCTTCTCCTACTCTTTTGTTTTCTCCTTCAGTTCCCTTCCTCACTTTATACTCACTTCTTTGTTTCTATTTCTCTATCCAATTCTCTTCTTTTCTTTATCCTCTCTCTCATTTTATTTTCTTTTACTTCTTTTTTCTTCAATGTTCTCCTTTTCTTTATCCCTTTTTTATTTTCTTTCTTTTTTCCCCCTTTTTCGTTTTTTTCCATTCTCTTCATTTCTTTATCCCACATTATCATTTTTCTTTTTTCTTCATTTTCATTCAATTGCTTTCTTTTCTTTATCTCTCTCACTTTTTGTTTCACACTTTTGCTTTTTTTCATTTTTCCTTCTTTTCTTTATCCTCACTCCTTCATTTTTTTTTTCTTGACTTTTTCTTATCTGTTCTGTTTTTCTTCTTTCTCTCAATTCTTCATTCTTATAGTTTGCTATTTTTTATTACATTTTTCTTTTTTCCTGTCTTTCAATCTTTCTCTTTACTTTTTTCTTCTCTTTTCTTCATTGTTCTTTTCTAGCACTTTCCTTTTCTTTCCGTCTTTTCTCCTATTTATTTCTTTTTAAGTTCATTCTCTCAATTTTTCTTGCTTTTTGTTTGAGGGGGGGCTCCTTTTTTTTTTTTGATTGTCACTTATCTTTTTTCTTCACTTTCTTTTCTATTTCATTGTTTCTCTTTCCTTTTCTAAACACATTTTTTAAATCAATTTTTCATTCCTCTATCAATTTTTCTTTTATTTTCTTCTCTTTTCTATTCGTGTTTATTTTTCTTTCTTATTTTCTCTTTTGCTTACATCTCTCAACCTCACTCATATTTATTTTTTCAATTCTCATCTTTTCCTTTTTTTTCTTTTAATACTTTTTGTTGGCTCGTTGCCTCTTTTTCTTTTCTTGCCACATTTCTTTTGACTATCATCTGTTTTCTTTTACTTTCTCGATATTTTTCTTTTCTTTCTCTCTCCTTCCAATCCTCCTTTTATGATAAATCTTTTACAGTTTCTTACTTCATATAAATAGCATGCATTAAATTGCTTCAACTGATCTTTCATATACAAAATTCAAAAGTAAAGTTTCTCTCTTTTCTTTTATTTCTCAAAACTGTAGGTCATCATCCAATATTTCAAATAAAAATATTGTATATCTTTGCTGACCATGTAAATCAATAGTGAAGGGTCATATATGCATTGCAAGCATTCACAGGTCTTTTCCAAGATAAATAATATAATTTTTGTTCAATAAAAAATGAATTATTTATGATTTTTGCTACTCTGGATAATTCTCATTTCTTAGAATAAACTGTGAACAAGTGTTCATTTAATAGAATAAAATAAGCAGAGAAGGCCTTTTTCCGTATACCATTTCCATGCCAGTTCAATGCACAGGCACAGAGAATGTGGAAGAACTGATTGAAAACAGGTTTAGAGGTTAAGATTGAGTAATCAAGAAAAAAAGAAAGAAAAAAAAATAGTAGTGATAACTGCTTCTTCTTCCTTTTGATGCTGTTTTTGTCGAAAATTCTACTCTAGTCAGATGAACACTTACTTACAGTTAGATAAAAGGTTTGGAGTTATCCCCCCCTAGTTTCTTTGTTTTTTATTGTGGTTATAAGGGTGCACTATTGTGTTGTCCCTAATAGATAAAATAAGTTATTGCATAGGTTAACACGGTACAACATGTCTGTTTCTTTCTTGAGTTTATCCTCCTGTCTGGAATATGAAGCTGAATACCTGCATACATGCAAAATGAGGTATGTCTATGTTTGCTATCTAATTTGATTTGTAAATTACTAACAGATTTGTCTAACACTGCAAAATACTACAAAGCCAAACTATTAGCCTAACGACTAGTTATATACTTAAATAGTTTCAAAGAAGTATGACAAATGAAAAATTGTTTCATTGAAACTAGATTTCATTTTACATGTTTTTGCCTTTCTAGGCTTCATCAGATCAAAAAGAAATATGTGTGTGCATTTGTGTGTATGCTTTAGTAATAAATCATTAGTAACTTTTTCTACTAAGCTGGCATTTCTCAGGATGAAAGAAAAGAATGAAAACGAATGATTTTTTTTTAAAACCTGTTAATATTTATTCTGTATCTTTTCTTTATAAATCTTAGTTCATGTCAAAAGATATTTATATATTCCGCCAGCTTTTCTGCATTGAATTTAAGGTAAATCCTCATCTTATTTTCAGAATAGCTCAAGATTCAAGTAAACGATTCATATAGCCTTTCCTGAAATTTATTTTATACATATATTGTCAACACAGAAAATACATAGACAGACTGAAAAACATATAAACCTATAACTTTCAACCCATTCTGAAAAATTGGATAAGGATTTACCTTAATTAAATTCATTTCAGAAAAGGCTATATGAACACTTTGCTTTTGAGCCATTAAAAGACCTGGTTTTCTGATAGCCTTTGAGTGAGTGTATATACAATTTTGCTCTTGGCTGGGGTACATAATGAAGGAGAAGGGCTTGGAAAATCTGATACTCACAGGACAGATTGAGGGCAAGAAAGACAGAGAAAAACAGTGCATAACATTCTTGATGAGCTTTAAGTAAATAGATGATGGAACAGTGTTTAAGAGAAATAATGTTTTATGATGTCAACGAACACTCGTTGCCACTTTTGTAATGCCAACAAATACTTGTCACTTTCGTAATTGTTGTGAAGTTATTTCACAGTGGAGGCTTGTATTTGTACTAAGTCGGTCCTAAAATAGGTTCGACGTACAAAACGTTAGAAACTTGATATAATAGGTATAATGCAGAGTAATCTAGTTGTGGTCACTGATACTTTAGTATTCGACTAACTGTCATCCGACATTGACTGACTGACTGACCGACTCGTTACTCTTACTTATTATAGGTGGGAGAGTCTATTAACTATAGAATAGGTGTGTTCCACTATAACAGTAATGCTTGTTGCAGTAGAGACTTTGTAATCACAGATACAACTATAGTACACCATTGAACAATACTGGTGTCAGACACCTTCGAATAGTGCTTGCACTAATAGTACTTGCTAGATAATATTTGCTCAAATAGTGATCCATATAGTGAAATAGTATAGAGAATAGCAGTCCATATAATATAGAGGGTAGAGTAGAAATGACGATCATTTAGATGTCACACAATTTCTTATTTATGTGTTTCCTCTATGGTCACGTGGTCTACTTAATTCAATAATGTGACCACTCATGTTTGCTTACTGGTGATCTATGTTCAAACTCAAGTGTCAGCAATGACACTTTATTCTTATATAACATAATGAAAAAGACCAAATTTATTAAAAGCTACAAAGGAGGGAAAATTGTGGAGAGCAATGATTGCCTCTGTCCTGACATAAAAAAAGATGTATTTAAACACTCAACAAACATAGCTTTTGAGAAAGATCTGTATATATGCACTTGACTGTCCAGACAGAATTAATCTAGGACTCAATTGTTAAATGAAGGAGGACAAAATTATAATTTATGAAAGCAATACAAAGATGCATTAATATTGCAAATGTTATTAAAAAGATGTTGTTTACTTCATCCCTTAAGCTCAGCAGTAATAATGACATAAATGCAATGCAACTGTTCTTGCAAATCAATTGCTGAATTAAAGCAATTTCTTTTTTCGATTAGCCTTATTGGAACCCATCTGTTAGATAATTTAACAGACTTGCAGTCAAGAGAAATGAAACATTCAGTTCTATATCGATGGTAAAGGAGGTTACATATTGGATGATTACATAATTATATGTAATTGTTCCACATCAGCACGGCTGAGCAACCAGAGTAATAGAAATGGGGTTTTATGGGTTTTATTGGCCAATGAAGCAGAGAGAAAGAAGGTTTTGCACAGCCTTTGAGTGCAGGAGTCAGAAATAGAGAAGTGGGATCAATTTTCTGAATGAATAGAATGTAAATTTGCACTAGTCATTGGGCAGAAGCCAATGGGCCTCTCATGATGAAGTCTACATATTTTTATTATTGGGTATTAGGTGAAGGGTTTACAAAGACACACTCAACATCTTGAGGGTGATGCTGAAATTGAAAAAAAAAAAAAAAAGGTTTCAAAAAGCTATAGAGAGATGTAAAACAAAGGTACTGATAATAAATTCTATGATGAATACAGAGAAAGTAAATAAAAGTCATTTTGATTTTAACATTTACTAGCAGCATGGCTTGATGTTGCCCGTGCTTGATTCAAAAATCGTACAACTCATACAGCAATCGCTATCACTTGACTTTAAATATTTTTGCCCTTCCTCGCCTTTAAAGGAGTACCCTTTGCCATGCTGATGTTGCTACATGCCTTACTTCTTGCCTATATCACACTGCAAATTTTTTCTAAGCTCTATACTAAACATTAAATCTGCTACAAAAAAAGAACTAAACAAAATGAACACAAAACAATCAGCTTTAAAAAAGGACTCGTAACTAGAAAAACCAAATGAAAAAAGAATGTTAACAACAAATACTTTTTCAAACCCAACCCAGGTCTGCAGAATCAGAATCAACATTGAGTTTAAGCAAGCGAATGAGCCAACTGGAGCAAAGTGCCATGCAAATTTAAATTTTTCCCACTTGTGACGAATGCAGCTATTGATTTTTTTTGCATGCTAGCATGCTAGTTAACATTTGTGTCAGTCAGCTGTTGGCTCTCATGATGGCCAACAGAATCTTGCTGCCTATTCGTGGCAGCCAGCTATAGGCTCTCACTCTGGCCAGTAGAAAATGGCCACAAACTACATGAAAACTGCCGTAGAAGCATGAAAAAATTGATTATTTCCACTATTGATGGAAGTTGGGAAATGCAAAGTCAATCTTAGCCTTCCTGCTAACTTGGAGCATGTGCATGTAAATTTTGGTGCAAATCCATCAAAATTTGCAGCCGTGCATTTGTTACACACACACACACATCCTGCCTTTTATAGATAGATATATTGATGCAAAGATATATATTAAGCAAGTTGTGTTTTTATAAAATCATTTTACCCCAAGCAAGGCAATAATACAAATAAAATATCAGGAGTTACTGAGTGTGAAAGAGAATGAGAAAACTTTATTGAGGAGAAAGGACAATAAAAGAACAGAATTCAGGAAAACAGAAGATGCTGATTGGCATTGTATTTAAATTTTTGAAGAATATGTGTAGTAGGGAAGCAAGAAATAGGAAGAGAGTTCTACAGGTGAGAAGTATAAGAAAAGAAACTGTTAGAAAACAGTTACATCTAGCTAGGTCAACATTAAAATGGTGGGACCTAGTTACCAATCTAGTAGCATGCTTAAATTTATGCAACCATGGTACCAAAGAGGAGAGCTTATTAGAACAATTGAGATGAAAATATTTGTAGAAAAGGTGACGCAAAGCTATGTCACAGCAATGAAGTTGAGATGTTGGGTCAGGATCAATTAAATTACCCCAATTAATCTCCCCATACTGATCACATTAAGGAATTACCTTCCTGACAAATAGGCCATGGGAGATTCAAACCTGGGTCTAAGGTCTCATAGTTAAAAAGCAAATGTTCTAACCACTTGAACACTACACCTATATATATATATATATATATATATGTATGTATATAAAATTTCAGATAGAGTATATCTGTAAAACAACAATATAAATAAAGACATAAGGAAAACTTAACTTAGCTGATGTGTTTCATCCTTTGAAAGACTTTATCAAGACAAATGTAAGCATTTTATTTTGCAATAAGTATTTATATACTAGAGTAAAAATATTATTGGTTTTTAAATTTTTTTTTAAATTTTGAAAAACCAATCACATTTTTGCTCTTGTATATAAATACTTGTTACAAAATAAAATACTTGCATTTGTCATGATAAAGTCCCTAAAGTCCATCAGCTGAGATAAATTTTCCTTTTTTCTTTATATATATATATATATATATATATATATATATATATATATATATATATGTATATATATATATATATATATATATGTGTGGTATTTAGTCAGAAGTGCTCAATATCAATGATAGAGCTAACATATGTGGTTTGCATGGATAGTAGTTTGTAACCCTGTGTTTCACACTTTCACAATCTTTAGACAATGTCTGAAGATCACGAAAGCATGAAATCCAGGGTTACAAACCTATCTATCTAACTGCATATATATATATATATATATATATATATATATATATATATATAAAGAAATATAGTCTTAAGGTATGCTATATTTATGGAATAAAGTGCTCAATATCAGAGATAGAGCGTGTAAATATAAAAAAAGTGAACATAGAAGTCAACACTTAGAGGCTTATATATATATATATATATATATATATATATATATATATATATATATATATATTATTGTAAAACGTCTCAGCTTGCATAGTTATAGCACTTTGATCATAGACACAGACAGACACTCAGTAGAAATGTTATTCCATAGATAAATAATACTGGCATTTTTGACAGGCAATACTCTACTTTTTTTAATATATTACAGGTGTGTAAAAGTTTCTAGAACTTTCTTTTTAAAAAGAATAGTGTGACTACACAATAGGAAACCAATTTTTCTATCTTTAATAAAAATGATGGAAACTTTTATATACCTAATATATAATTTCTTTGAAATCTGTAACGGTCAATAAGAGCATACAATATTATTTTATATAAACTTTTAACCTTGAGAAAAAATTTTCTGCACTAAATGCTTCAACATTGACTTCATTATTTTTTTTACTATTTCATTTTATCTTCATACCATTAAATTTATTTTCTATACTAACTTTATTGTATGTAAATTCATAAATACATTTCGAAAAGACATATATGGGAGAATTTTTTTTTTGTTTTTTTTTATTATTTTTATTGCATTAAGAATAGTTTTGTATTAATTTCTTCTCTGAGCTTTTGTGGTTTCATTTGATTTAAAGTACTCACTGGGGTATAGAATTTATATTCAAATTCACACATAATTCACCAAGTAAGTCATATAAGTAGATATTTATATCTTTAGGAAATTAAACTCTTTCAAGTGGCTGATGAGATATCTTGCAAAAAATTACTCTGTCCTGGACCACCTGACAAAATATTTCTTTACTCATTCTAACAGTGAACTGGATTCAAGACAATTTATGTACGGTAATAATGATAGTAAAAACAGTAGATGTTCTGGAGTAGCTGAGAAGATATTTCACCAGTATATCTTTTAATCATTTTACTCTAATAATAATGCCAAGATTCAAGGCGTTACTGAGAGTGAAAGAAAATGAGAAGATTTTAGTGAGGAGAAAGGACGATAAAAGAACAGGGCTCAGGTAGACAGTAGATGGCAATTGATGTTGCATTTAAATTTTTGAAGATTGTAGGTGGCAGGAAAGCAAGAGACTGGAAGAGAGTTCTACAAATGAAAAGTGCAAGAAAAGAAATTATTAGAATAGAACTTACAGTTACATCTAGCTATTTTTTTTTTTTGTTTTGTTTTTAAGCGATTCACCCCAAGCAAGGCGGGAAGCCACTAGGACACAAGGGTTACAGAATAAAATGATGAAACCTAGTTACCAATCTAGTAATAGGCTTAAAATCATGCAGTCAAGGCTCTAAGGAGGAAAGCTCATCAGAAGAATTTCCATTAATTTATTTGTAGTAAAAACAGAGGAAAGCCATGACATAGGAATGGGAAAGTGACTAAAGTAAAGATTATATTAAAAATATCTCAGACTCTCAAGTGGATAAGAAAAAAATATAATTTCACTGGATATATCTGGGAAGAAGTGAGTGCTTATTCTCATTCAAATTAACTTATTAATTTAAATAATTAATTCAGCTTTTAATCATTATTTAAATTAATATTTCAAAGTGTTTCATGATCATTTATCAAATGTTTTGGATAGTGTATTTAATGAATTTAAATTGTTTTTTAATTTTAATCATGTTTAATGAATTCACAATAGCTGGACACATTTAAGGACATGATTTTTGCAGTGAATTTGTTTTGATGGAATTATGAATTTTATATTTTACTTTTTTATTATTGAAGGCATATTTAGTATTTGTTAACAGATGTTTTGATATGCTTTCTGAGTTTTACCCACATTAGACATGAATGAAAATGTCTGGATAGTGTAAACATAAGGGCATCACAACATATTCATATACAGGTTTATATTGCTACCACATATGCTCTGGTATTTCTTCTATATAATATCATAAATCCTGATTCTATAGTTCTATCTTGGTTAAATCTTGGTTCTATGTTTCTTGCTAACTAGATCTTTGATCATCTTAGAGGTGACAGTTAGGATTCTAGTGTTGAGGATGTCGAGTTGCTTCTTGGATTCTGTTGATAGAATGTTCGAGGCTATAAATATAAATTTTGTGTTTTTATTGTATTTATTCAACTTGTGGATTATTTTTGCTCATTTCCTAGCATTGAGGATGACGTTATATGGGTAGTAAGGAAATCTAAATGCTTTTTCAATGAAGAGCCCATTCAGCACTACTATTTAACCCATAACTGTGGGGAGAAGATGTGGATTCAAAACTTTCCCAAGGATATTTATGCAAAAGTGAATGTAACAAACTTGACTGGAATTTGAACTCAGCTCTCTGATTTTGCATTTTGAGCCACCTACGCGTCCATGAGTCAAAAATAAGTTCAATTAGTTTCTGCATATAAAAAGATATAAAAAAAAATATGACAAGCAAAAATAAACACTAATATTTATTTTTGGTATAAAAATATAAAAAAATATTTATTTTGGTATAAAAATATAAAAAAAGGCAAGATGATGTCAGATCTAAATAGAGTTTTGCATGGAACAGAATTAATTTTGCATTAAATGAAGATTACTTTTACTGTTATTGGAACATTATTTCCTGCCATTTCTGCTTGGCTAAAGGCAAAAATGTACATTTGGTCAGTAGCTAAGTCATAGTCAATTCGGGATGTCTAGTTGTTCTAAGTGACACATGTAGCAAGACAGGAGTTATGGTTTAAGTAATTAGAAATTTCTTTGCTACAGTCTCTGTTGGATACAAACATTGATAAAAATGATATGATAGTAAAAGAAATAAAGAAATACAAAAGAAAATGAAAAGAAAGAAGAGAGAAAAAGATAAAACAAAGAAAAAAGAGATTATAGGAGAGCAACAGAAAGTGTGGTTGTGTGTGTGTGTGTGTGTGTGTGTGTGTGTGTGTTACAAAGAAAAGGAATTAACCTACTTAGTGAGCTTGAATAAATGGATAGCAGAACAAGTTTTAGGAAAGATAACAAAAAGACAAAATTTATTAAGAACTACAAAGGAAAGAAAATTGTAAAGAGCCATGTTCACAAACATCTTGAAGGGACATGGCTCATAGAAGAAGAAGAATAACACCTTTCTTTGACATAAGAATGGTCAGATTCTTACAATTTTTGTTCAGCTCAATGCCAAGGTATATATAAGTTAGACAGTTGAGTTATGCCTGGGGTCCTTGATTTGTAGGGTTCATCAGTGGAACAGTACTTCATTTTGAGTACAACAGAAATCTATTTAACAGAGGTTAATTTGCAGAGTACAACAATGAGAACTTTTTAGAGTTCAATTTGGAGAGGAGATTAATTTTTATTTAATAGAAATTATTTTAGAACAATCAAGTTGAAGTTGTTCTGAGTGACACATGGAGAATGACAGTATTTATGGTCTAAGTAACTAGAAATTTCTTTCTGACTCTGTCAGATACAAACATTGATAAAAATTATATGATAGTAAAAGAAATAAAGAAATTGTTGTGATGTGGGGTCTGGCAAGACACAACACTTATCTTGACTGAGTCAGTTGTGATAGTAGTATTCAATACTCAGCTAGATAAGTCACTGCAATAGTATTATCTTCTTTTTCTAGACCATTACCCAGGACTACTTATCATGAGTGAATCGATCCATTCATGATAGTAAGGAGGGTATTGTAGAGTAAATGAGACATTGCCGGTAACACATATGAACTAGGCAAGACACCTTAAATAAAGAACTCAAAGGGATTTAATAGAAGTCCATTGGATGGAGTCAGTTAAGGAGAAAGAATTGATGACGTCACGATGAGTAGTATTATAACTGCTAGGAGGGAGTTATAACAGTGGTGATAAGGGATCAAAACATATGTAGTAGGAAAAGGTACTTTTTGCTTCAGTGCACAAGATAAAAGTGGTGGCAAGAAATTAGAACCATGTTGGTTTAATTTTTTTCTTTAGTGTGTGTAAAAAAGAAAAAAAGAGAAAGAAGGAAAAAGAAACAGATACTCTTTAAATATGGAAGAATTATTAGCTCAAGTGATAAAATACAACAACAGTTGTTGAAACACCAGAAACAACAAAATTTAATTTAATCAATACAGAAGAAAATGGAAAATTACCCAGGGTCTTTCTCTCCCAATGTAGTGGCAAATGCCATAGCTGAATATGATTCAGATGATGAAATTACCTTTTCTGCTTATTTTAGAAGATATGAGCAAATTTTCACAGAAGAATGCAATGACTGGGAAGACATGAAAAAACAAGACTTTGGTTGAGAAAGTTAGCACCAGTAGAACATGAAAGATACTGTAATTTTGTACTACCAAAAAAACAGGAGAAATTTGCTTTGAACAAACAGTAAATATCCTAATTAAAATTTTTAGAGAAAAAGGTTTGTTATTCAATACTTATTGGAAGCACATGAATTTGATGAAAAAAAGAAGACAATGATTTTGTCACATATGCTGGAGTTGTTAACAAGGAGTGTGAAAGATTCAAATTAAATTAACTGACTCTGGATATATTCAAAGGGTTAATTTTCCTTCAAAGGTTAATGGTAAAAAAAGATGCAGAAATATGTGCTAGAATTCTAAAGAAACTTGGACAGAATCAAAAACTAACACAACAAGAAATATCGGACGATTGCCAGAAAATAATAAATCTGAGATGCAGTATGGAAGAAATTGAAGAAAAAGAATGTGTGTACATAAAAACCAAAGAAAAATTTACTAAAAGAAAAAAATAATCCATATTTCAGATTCGGAAGGTTACATCTCAGAGACAACTGTCCCTTTGAGAATTCAAAGTGCTACAAGTGTGGAAAAGTAGGACATAAAAATTACACTGGAAACTAAAGCAAAGTTCTCACAGAAAAGATTTTGTAACAGTGTTGCAAAGAAAAAAAGTTATTTTTCTGTCACAACACTATGAATGAAATCTTTTACAGAAAACCAAAGAAAATTTGTGTATATGAAAATTAATAATGAGGATGTAAAAATACAACTAGACATTGGTAATGATATCACAATAATCAATAAATCATGGAAAGCAAATGGAAAACCTATATTAAAAAGAACTTTGAAAATCATACATGGCATATCAGGTGAGAAATTATTTATCATTGGTGAAATGACTTGTAACATTTCATTTCGTAACAAGTGTGTAAAATCTAAGGCTTATGTGTTAAAAAATACTACAAATTAATTCAGATGGAATTATTTAAGTTGTGGGATTTACCTATAAATATTCATTGTAAAAAAGTAAGTAGACAAGCTATCATTTTAAAAAAACAGTGTGAAAATTTAAAGGATGAATTGAAAAATGCTTTCCAGATATTCTCTCAGATGAGTTGGGTCAGTGTCCCAAAGTCAAAGTGAAATTTCAAGTGAAAAAAGAGTTGACACCAGTGTTCAAAACAAAACGTAGTGTGCCATTCACAGCATGGGATCAAGTCAACAAAGAATTAGACAGACTTGAAAAAATAAATGTAATTGAAAAGACTGCCCATTCAAAATGGGCAGAACCAGCAGTGTATGTAAAGAAAAAAATAATAAAATTTGTGTTTTTCCTCATTTTTTAACAGGGTTAAACAAATATTTAGAATCCCATAACTTGCCTAAGCAAGACATAATATTATAACTACTTGGAGTCAGTTATAACAAAGGGTAACTGGCTCTTACCATAACAGAAATACAAATGGGATGAAAATAAATTGAAAGAAAGAGAGAGAGAGAGAGAGATAAATCAAAGAAAAAGTGAGGTTTTGAGAAAAAAGTGTGTGTGTGTGTGTGTGTGTGTGTGTGTGTGTGTGTGTGTGTGTGTGCTGGAAAAAAGATAAAGAGAAAAATAAGGTCTATTGAGAGATGGAGAAAAATCGGCAAGATCTATAGAGAAAAAAATAGATATTGAGAACAAATTTTTAAAAGTAAACAGAGAAAGGGAACATGAGGAAAAGAAAGAAAGAAAGAAAGAAAGAAAGAAAGAAAGAAAGAAAAGGAGTGAAGAGAGAATAAAAAAAGAACAAGTTACTGAGAAAAAGTAAAGCAAAAAAATTAGTGAGGGACAAAACTAAACTAAAGCATTATACTAAAAAGAAAATAAGCAAATAACATTAAAAAAACATTAAAAATAAACAGAGTGAAAGAGAGAAGAAGACGAAGAAGAAGAAGAAGGGAGAGAGAGAAATAAAAAGATTTATAGAAAAGAATTTGAAATCTCTTTAACAGATGGATAAATGCCACCTGTTTTTCAATCACTGTAAATTAAGAAGTAACCACAATAAAAACAATTGGACTAGAATGACTTTACTGGTAGATTTCTATTCAAGATGCCTGTTCAATGTTTGTGTAAGTTAGTTTTTTTATTTTTGGTTTAGTTTTACTAATGTTCCCCGAATACAAAACCCAAGAGCCACTCAAGGTAGAGGGTTACTGTATGATGATATATGAATGTAAGAAAAACAAAAAGTGCACTCTCTGAGGTTACATAGGAAAGATAATGGTTAATTCTAGACTTAAGAGGTTAAGTTTGTAATGATCAGGAATATGTTCCACAAAGTAGTAAACCTTGGGAAGAAGTTATTCAAATGGAACTTCCTTCTTACTAATGGAATGAGGATGATTTGATACCATATATGTGGCATAGTGGGTCTCAGCTGCAAATCTCAAGATTGGTGGAACCAAAGAATGTAGCTTGACAAAACACTTGACATGGACGATAGAGGAGCAAGATGCTTGCAATGTTTCATCTGTGGGAAAGGAGTTGTAGGGTGGAAAATAATTCATCACCCACAAGGCTGTGTAGTCATTTTTGAATTCTATTAAGACAGGTAAGTGAGAACTGGGCAGCTCCACCCCAGGTGTGTGTGTGTGTGTGTGTGTGTGTGTGTGTGTGTGTGTGTGTGTGTGTGTGTGTGTGTGTGTGTGTGTGTGTGTGTGTGTGTGTGTGTGTGAAAAAACAATTTTAAGCAAATGACTTAAAATTCATCTTATTAAATGTCTATTATTGATGTGGATACTAACGAATAAAAACTTTTAATATTACAAATTATTTCAAGCCTGGATAGAACTAATTATTCTATCCAAGGAGGCAGGTACTTAAGCACAAATTAGTGTAGATGTAAACTGATTTATCTGGGAATTTGGGACTTAATTAGATATCATAGTAATGGTGAAGCCATTGGGTAAAGATAGATATATATTCCTGACCACTGCATATAAAACGTGCATGATCAAACTTGATTATAATTTATGTTAGTTTCAATTCTAATTGAAAACTATTTTATTAACAAGATAGAAATTTTATAACCCAATTGAAATCAGATAATTCAACTTGGATTCTATGATCAATGCTAACTTTTTTCTCTTAGGAAATCAGAAATAATCAAAACATTTTTTTTTGATAAGCAGATGGAAAATATGACACTGAAATCCAAAGGCACATTGGAATTAATAAAAGTTGTCTCACAGAAGCTAAGCAAAATATTAAGAAAGAGGAAAATTCTATTAAAAACAAAGAAAAGAGTAATAAACTATTATGTAATATCAGTCTTCCTATATGGCAGTCAATGCTAGACAGTCTTCTCACAGATGAAGAAAAGACTTGAAGCAACAGAAATATAGTTCTACAGAATGATACTGAGCAGTGGCAGACTGGCCCATTGGGATACTGGGAAATTTCCCAGTTGGCCCCAAAGTGATGATCCATCACTTTAGAAATAACCAAAAAAAAGTAAAAACTAAGAAAAAAAATATTGCATAGATGCTGGGAAGATTTAAATAAAGCTTCTTTGATGCTATAGTTTCTTTTGGTAGATAAGAGACATCCTCAGTTCCTTGTTTGATGAAGCTTTTTTTCATTTTTAAGGATATTTTTTAATTTTGGGCCCTTTTGACTGGGCCTCTTTACAAGTTTTCCCAGTAGAAATTTTCAACCTAGTCCACCACTGATACCGAGAGTATCATAGACTAAACATGTAATAATTTTAAGGAAAGGGAGTGTTGAAATATCTAGAACACATAATGAGGAAAGAGGGTATTGAGAGTTTGACACTCACATGACATATTGAAGGTGAGAGGGACAGAGGAAAACAGTGAATAAAAGAAAACTTTTCTAAATGGTTGAGGTATGGTGGAGTAATGGATAGCAGCTCAGATTGAGGAATCGGAGAGCTGAGTTCAAATTCCACTTGAATCTGTTACATTCACTTACATGCTAATACCCTTGGGAAAAGTATGAATCTTCATCTTCTCCCCATAGATATGGGTAAATAGCAGGACAGACCCGGTTCTATAGCTTTGGGTGGCAACTGGTCTAGGAGAAGGAAAACTCTGAATTCAAAACCTGATCCTCCAGTAGGACTAACAACCTACTCACTTAAAAACTGTCTTGTTATAGAAACTGCAAAAATATCTTGTGGCCCTGTTCCTCAAGGAATTTAAAGGCATAATATTTCTAAATGGTTGTCAGGACAGGAATTCGTAGAGGTAGTAAAAAGAAAAGACCTCACTAAGATCAACAAACAACAGGAATTGGAAAGCTATGATCACTCATGTCCCAAAGAACATGGCACATAGAAGAAGAATTACTTTATGGATACAGGTAGTGTAACTGTTATCTGTGCAGAAATTGGAACTGGTGAGCCGAGTTCAAATTCCAGCCTAGTCTGTTGCATCCACTTTCATATTAATATCCTTTAGAAAGTTATGAATCCATTTCTTCTTTTGCCACCTATGAGTCAAATAGCAGTGTAGACTGGACTCTCTAGCCTTGGATGGCAGCCAGTCTAAGAGAAGGAAAACTCTGAATTCAAAACCACAGAGAAAACCACTCAGCTATATTTCCCAAGAAGCCATAGCCAATAATAAAGAAAAAGAATTTGTGAAGAGCCATGATCACCTACACCATGATGGCATATAGTGTTTAAAAAAAAGATGAAATAAAATTAATTTACTCTTATTTCCAATAAATCATCAATACTTGTGGAAAAAAGAAAACAGTAAAATATACTAGATAGTCCATAGTATGAATAATTAGTACTACTATTATATCAATGAAATTTACAGTACTTGATTGGCAGTTAGGTCTCATAATTTTATATTTGAAATGACTAGATGTAACCATAAGTTCTATGCTAACAGTTTCTTCTTTTGTACTTCTCATTTATGGAACCCTCTTTCAGCTTCTTGCTTTCTAGTCAATTTTGATCATCAGAAATAAAATGCAATGCCAAATGTCATCTTCAGTCTCCTGTACTTTTATTGTTCTCTCTATTTAATAATGTTTTTTCTCAAACTCTTTCACTTTCAGTAACACCTTGTGTCTTAGTGACATCATTATTTTACTTGAGGTGAGATGATTAAAAAGAGTCTGGACAATTATTATTCATTTTTGACTAGGGGATGTGAGTCAATTCTCATTAGAATTTAATTCTTTATTTCTTATCTATACTGCTTATCTAACTAAATAATTTATCTAAATAATTTATCTTATTTTACTAAATAAATAATTTAAATATTAAATTATTATAAATTAATCTTATATAACAAATGCAAAAATGCCTGTGTCTGTCACACTTTTTCAATTAAAGAAACACAACTCTCTGAAAAATTCTTATATCTGGAGCAATGTTCAAAGACTCAACATGAAAACAAACATGAGAGTTAGAATCACTGGTGACTTTGAAGCAGGAAGATTTGTTGCTTTGCTGTTTCAGCTTGGCAATGGAACCATCACTATGGACAAAAATGGAGATATTTCACTCCCAAATGGTTGCAGAGTTTCAGTCTCAAGTATCCAAGACTTGATTAACCATGTTTATCCAAAAATTAAACACCATTTCATGGATTCAAACTGGCTTTGTGAGATCACCATATTAGCTCCAAAGAATCAAACTGTGGATACCATCAACTGGAAACTTCTCCAATAAATTTCAAAAGAAAACATGAAGTACTTTTCCATTGACACTATGATTGGACAAGAGCAGGCAGTGAATTATCCAGTACAGTTCCTGAACTCACTGAATCCTCCTGGAATGCCATCACACAAGTTGGAACTAAAAGTAAATGTGCTAGTTATATTATTGAGAAATCTGGATCCTCCAAAGCTTTGTAATAGAACAAGGTTAATTGTCAAGAAGATGCTACCTCATCTCTTGGAAGAAGAGATCCTTGCTGGTCCAGGAAAGGAGGAAAGCGTTTTAATTCCAAGAATCCCCTTAATTCCTCCAGATCTTGCTTTTGAGTTCAAAAGACTTCAGTTTCTAGTGGGAGTGAGCTTTGCAATGTCAATCAATAAGTCCCAAGGACAATCGTTAAAGGTAACTGGACTTCATCTAATGGAACACTGCTTTTCTCTTGGCCTGCTCTATGGTTGGTTGTTCAAGGGTTGGGAATGGAAACAACCTATTTGTACTGACCCAAAATGGGAAAACCAAAAATGTTGTTTATCATACAGCTTTGCAATAAGTTCCAAATAGACAAATTATATCATAGTTATAATGAAAACTGTTAATTATTTGAAAAATATTATTGAAGTTTAATAAAATTTCATATGTACTCAATGTACGAAGTGTCATTGTTGGGCTAAAGATCCAATTAAGAGCCCTCCACAGGAACTAGCTTAAAAGCCGCCCAATAGGGTGGCTTTTAAGCTAGTATAAAGTATATAAATAAATTACTATTAAATAAGTATTAAATACTAACTAAATATTAACTGATATTTATTTGTGATCATATACAATAATTTATTATTACAACTTTATAATTTATCATATAGTAAATAAATTAAATATTAAATAAAATATTAAATACTAAACAGTGAATTAATTATAAATTAATATATGATATATAAATAAATTATTATTAAATATTAAGTAAATACTAACCAAATAAGTTATCTTAGTATACTAAATTAAATATTAAATAAATTGTAAATTAATATAAAATATACAAATAGATTATTATAAAATAAATATTAAATATCAAATAAATACTAAATAATTTATCTTGTTATACTAAATAAATAATTTAAATACTAAGTAAAATATTAAATGCTAAATACTTAATAAACTATTATAAATTAATATATAAGTAAATAGATTATTATTAAATAAACATTAAATACTAAATAATGACTAACAAAATAATTTAGCTAAATCATTTATCTTATCCTAAATAACTTGAATATTAAATACTTAATAAATTGTTACAAATTAATATATGATATATAGATTATTATGAAATAAATATTAAATACTAAATACTAACTAAATAATTTATTTTGTTATACCAAATAAATAATTCAAATATTAAATTCTAAATAAAATACAAAATATTATATACTTAATAAACTAATATAAATTTATATCTAATATATAAATAAATATTAAATACTAAATAATTTATCTAAATAATTAAATAATTTATCAAATAATTTATTTTACAAAATTGCTGAGCATTGCAATAACAATTAGCAAAAATAAAACAAATGAAAAAGTAATAAAAACAAACCACAAAGCTTCAGGTAAAAAAATTCAAAGAACTTAAGAATAAGTTTCTAGAGTATTAGAAAAATGGCTTGAGTAGCTTTTTTGATATTTCTTATTTAATATTCAGAAGTTAGAATGATAAACTTTTGTTACTCTTAAAAGAAATTTAGCTGTCAGAGACAAATGGTAGGAACAATGGATAATTGGTTCCATTTATGTCCTAGAAGTTGGCATCGATTTTGAGATTCAGCAGTCAAATACAGAGCCTTATTAATCAAGTCTTGAAGAACACAAGAAATGGTGAAAGTACAAAAGTATGTAAAATTATGGTAAATCTTGACATGTGTTGCTTGAGGAAAGGAAAAGTACCTGCGATATTGCATTAATAAATATCATTATTAATTCAGTCTAAAGTTGCAAATGAAAAATATTCATTTTAAAGTTAATACATTGTTTTTGGACTAGAATCTTTTTATTATTTGTTATTTACTTTCTTCATATGATTTTCTTCCTTTCCTTTATTTTCTTTCTATTTTTCTTTCCTCTTATTGCTTCAGATTCATTTTTTTTTTACTTATTCCCTTTCTTTTTTTAACTGTTAAATATTTCCCATTCTTTTTTTAAATGTCTCCCATTCTTCTTTCTTCAGTTCTCTTTTTTCATTCTTTCTCAATATTTATATCATTTTTTTTCAGGTTCTGTTACTATTTCTTCCTCCTTCTTATTTTACACTCTTTCTAATTGTTTTATTTTCCACTTATTTCCCCATTCACTTCCTTTTATTCTAATAATCATTTTCTTTCTTTTGTTTTCTTTATTCAAATTTTCATCTTTCTTTTTTCTTTCTTTCTTCTAATTTCAGTCTTTCTTTCTTCAAAGTTTATTCTTTCTTTTATTCTTCAAATTTTAATTTTTCTTTCACTTTTCAAATTTTAATCTTTTTTCTTTCTCCAAATTTTAATCTTTCTTTCTTCAAATTTTAATCTTCCTTTCTCCTAATTTTCATCTTTCTTTCATCAAATTTCAATCTTTCTTTCTTTCTTCAAATTTTAATCTTTCTCATAATTTTAATCTTTCTTTCTTTCTCCTACCTTTAATCTTTCTTTCTTTAAACTTTAATCTTTCTTTCTTTATTTTTCTTTCTTCCTCAGCTCATTGATTCTACTTTCTTTTCTTACACTACCAGCACATTATTTGTTATAACATGTAAGAAAACATCTTAACCATTTTAATCTGACTTTTGTAAATATATAGTCTCTCTCTCTCTCTCTCTCACTCTCTCTCTCTCTCTCTATATATATATATATATATATTGTTGTAGCATACCTACAGATGATAATGAATGTGTCCCCATTCACATAAATACTGTATATTGGTTTGCAGTTAAAGATTCATTGTGGAATTCACTTGACTCCCTTTTAGCAGTAGACTACTTTTTCTACACACTGCTGGTGAATCTTATATGTGTTGTTCTTGTCCTAAATAATATTGTTCATTACCAACCTTTGCGTGATTAATCTATTCAGTAACCTTCCCTAGGTTACAACATATATATATATATAAATAAATATATATATATATATATATATATATATATATATATATATATATATATATATATATATATTAAATAAATAAATAAAATATATATTTATACATTACTTAAATATTATTTTTAGTGGATACCCATATTTGAGTAAATTTTTTTAAACAGTTGTTTCTCAGACTCTCAAAATAGACATATCTGCTTTTAAGAATCTGAGAAAAATCTGTAATTTAAGGCACTTAACGTTCAACTTTTCTTAACCATTGATGTACTTCATGGCCAAGAGGTCTAAAGCGTGCCATATCTCATGATGGTTTCTCCTAGGGGGATTTGATTCCTGCCAATGAGCACATATTTTTCTTTAATAAAATTTCTCAAATATTCAGGCCGGTACACAAAAATAAATAAATATACTGTTTAATAAATAAATGGAGCATCTACTCAAATATGAGTATCCACTAAAAATAATGTTTAAGGAATAAAATCTGTCAGACTAATAAATAAATAATATATATATATATATATATATATATATATATATATATATATATATATATATATATATGAGACTCTTTGCAAAAAGCGAATTGAGTCACTGTCAGTCACTGTGTGTGTTTCTAAAAATAAATATGCTAAAATTCACCTTCATCCCTGCCGTGCACTGATGGCTTAGTGGTAGAATCTCCAACTGACGCCAATTCAGTCGGGTTTCGATCCTAGCTAGAGGCAACTGGATGTCTAGCCACACTGATGAAATGTTAAACAGCGAAACCGTCTGTCTGCGGATGACGTTATATATATATATATATATACACACACACGTGTGTGTGTGTGTGTGTGTGTGTGTGTGTGTGTGTGTGTGTGTGTGTGTGTGTGTGTGTGTTAATGAGGTCCTGACACCATCAAACATCAATAAATATAAAGTTGCATCTTAGAGCATTACCTGGTTAGATTTTAGATGCTGCTCTTGAAGGAATAATTTATGTTGTGTGCTACCCCACTTTGCTTTGCCAATTGCCCATTAGGTGGTACTGTTTAAGTCTATAAAAAGAGAAACATTTTCTTCCTCTTTCTTCCTCTTGCTCCAAGATGTAGCAGTACATAGAGAAGGACGTACCCACTTGAGCACATTTCTTTTCCTGGGTCAACTAGCATTTAAACTCATATGAACACACATGTGTATCATGCATACAAACAAGCATATTCTTAATAGCTAGGTTTTTGATGTCTTTCCCTTTTCTTTCACATGTGTATATATTGATACAATTTTTTTCTGTTAATACATTTATTAATTGCTTCTTGTTCATAGTTTTGTTACTTATTTTGCCTGGACTCACATGAGTCCACCAAATATTGTTTGTAGGAGAAATGTACCAGGCACCATTAAATATTTACTAAAAAATGTCCACAGCTCACAACAAAAGTGGTGATTCTTGCAACAATGTGCTTCAACAGTAAGATGTGAAGACTGCTAAAAGTATTTGAAAAGTCAACAAATATGACTCCTCTTTGTAATACACACCAAGATAGACTGGCTAGCTGGCAAAACATTTTTTCCTTTATGGTGTGGGGAAAATAAAATAAAACCAATAAATAAAATAATAATAACAAATAAAAAAAATATTTTCTCATCATGCAAGTTATAAAGAAACCAGAAAGGGTTTCTTGTTACATGTGCAATTTCATGACCCCACTTATGGAACGGACATTATCTTCCTCTTTCTCCTCTTGGTTTCAAGCTGTGAACCACACAGTAATAACATTTTCAATGGGGAATGTTATTTTCTCCTGTCCACTGATGACTGAACTCTTTCACTTTCCAATGAGATCATTTGGATGTGTTTTCAGCAGCCATACTCATAAAATAGAGATTCGGTCATCCCAGCTCATTGCAAGGCTGACTTGAGCTTGACAATCTTTAACCATTCTTATCCTTACTTTCCATAAATTATTTCTGAACCAAAAAAGAAAATGTACATACTTAAGAGACATTTGTTTCAATACAGTCAACATAAAAGAAATAAAAGTCTGTAGTAGAAACTCAAGTTTTTTGCATCCTTCTATCTTCTTTGTTTATATATTTGAGATGTTGTGAGTTTCCCGCGTGTCGGTGTATGAATCAAGACAAACACAGTTGTAGAGGAAAATACTGGTATATTCATAAAAGCAATTAACAATAGAGTGATTAGTAGAATGAAGGTTGGTTAGTACGAAACAATATCCAAAGTCTATAGTCCAACGGTATGTACCGGGTAAGCTTATCTGGACTGCTCACACTGACTCTCTCCCCAGAGCTGACTTATATAAGAGGGACCAGTCCATTACTAGTTAGAAGGTGTGTGCGCCCCAACAATATTGAATACCTACCTTCACCTAAAAAATACACACAAAACCAATAATCTTGTTAACATCCACAACAGAGCTTGAATACCTCCCTACTGCCAGCTTAATTAGGAAAAGTCTTTCAGCCCACAGTCATCGTATACCAAACTATTTTGGTTGAGACTGATAAGAAATATAGAAGAGTGTTACCCACAAGAGCTTTGAGCTACCATAGCAATTGAAGTATCATTCTTCCACTATCAGTTCATTTAATGAGCATCATCATATATCACTACAAATACTACTCTTTAGATAAAGGCTTCTCATACTTTTTACTTAATAGTCTGATTGTAACAAAATTTAATTTCCATTAAGTTTCCCTAAACAAATTAATCAAATATAAACTTGCAAAACATAACTAATTCATAAGAGTTTAATACAATTTTTGCAAGAAAAAAAAACATACTATGAATTCAAACAAACTATTAATGCTGGAAATATTTTTTAATAGGAAGAATGGGTTTGATGTTTGATGTGTGGTGGTGTAATGCATAATAGCTTGGAGTTGAAAATCAGAGAGCTGGGTTCCAATTCCAGTCAGGTTCATTATATTCACTTACATGCAAATACCTTGGGAGAAATGTATGAATTTACCACTTCTCTCCTCCTGTTATGGGTTAATTAGTAGAACTTGTATCAGTAAATCATTATTATTGCTAAAAATTTGTTACAATCTAAAAATGTTTTCTGGCTTTAAATAACCTGCAAAAGGTTGATAAGCTGTAAAAAACAATCAATCAATCCAGATGTTTTTGGTCAGAGCTGGTTTGTTTGTTCATTTTTAAACAGTTGAAGAACTCATCCCTAGTGACCATCATGCCAATTCAGGAATTCTTTTAAGCATACAAAGTCTGCCTACTAGTTTATAGGTAACAGTGATTTTTGTTTTATTTTTTAGGAATAATAAATTAAAACTTGTAAATTCACTTCCTGTGGACTCCTGGCCTAATTTTATTCATCTTCAGGTGTCTATAGGGACCCACTCAGAGAAGCTCTGCTTTCCATATCCAGTTTTTAAATTTTATGTTTTTAAATAAATTTTTGTTTTAACCATGAAATAAAAGTATCCCACCATTATTATTATTATGTAACTGTCATATAGGAATAAAGTGTTTCTGCCAACCTTTGGGTTTGAACACAGATCGACAGAGACCTAGCACAGTTGACCTCATCTTGAAATAATTAGATCACATGACGGATAAAGGAAAAATATATATATATGGGAGTTAGCAGTGTCTGACCAAGTATAGTTTGAAGGCATTACTATTATTGTATCTGTGATTTACAAAGTCTCTCCTACAACTGACATTACAAAAGTAATGAACAACTGGGATTAGTTACAGAAATAGATAACTGTTATATATTTTTTTAATCATTTCACCCCAGGCAAGGTGATTATGCCACTAGAATGCAGGGGGTTACAGGGAGGGAAAGAGGATGTGAAGATTTAAGTGAGGAGAGGACATATATATAACAACTGTAATTAGATTAAATATTGCTTTGTTTGTTAGCATATATATTTTAATTTCCACCCAAAGCATAATGATAATAACACTAGAACTCAGGAGGTTACAGGGAGTGAAATTAGATGAGAAGATTTTAGTGAAGAAAAGTCTGGGAAATGACAATAAAGGAACAGGGTTCAGGAAGACAGAAGATGGCAGTTGACATTGCATTTAAATTTTGGAAGATTGTATGTGTCAGGGAAGCAAGAAATTGTAAGGGATTTCCAAAGGCAAGAAGAAACTATTAGAATGGTAATATTAAGAGATATTTTCTTGGGGGCATATAAATCCCATTAGGACTGAAAGAGTTAAAGGAAGATATTTCTTAATGTATGTGGTTAATGTGTTCAACTTATTTTTTTGTTCTTTCCAGATAAAATTTTGTGATGAAATAATCCATGAAGCTTACTTAACTGTCAGGGAATGTAAAAATGATCTGGACATTAAATAAAAGAGGAAACAAAATATGACATAAGAAAACCTTATTGATTGTTAATACCCCATTGACCAGAGTCAAGATCATTAGAGTGTACAACCCCACATGACAGTTGTGAACACCTTAAACCTTTCCATGGCTGTAGACAATGCACTTCACCAGGGTTACATCAATCAGTTATGTGCCATGCTTGATACACACTTAGGCGATCATGTATCTTTTGAATACGAGGCAGATTTTTTCCCGCAATAGGTTGCCATTTCCTTCTGCAGTAGACCAGTTGCCATCCAAGGCTATAGAACCTGGTCTGTCCTGCTATTTACCCATAGCTGGGGGGAGAAGAAGAGGATTCATATCTTTCCCAAGGGAAAAGGTATGTAAGTGAATGTAATGGATTCAAATGGAATTTGAACTTGGCTCTCCGATTATTCAATCCGAGCTGCTATCCATTACTCCACAGGGCTACATATGGTTTTTAATTCAGAGTTGTTCTCTAATTCTTTTTTTACACTGTTTGTTCACTCCATACAATGCCCAAGGACCCCTCAAGGTAGAGGGTTACTGAATCAGATTGTTGTAAGACAGGGGGAATATGAGGAGATGTAAAATATATATTGGTTGACCCTGGACATAAAGAGACCAATACTGTAGTTGTTAAGAAAGTGTCATCTAGGGAGTTTATTCCACAAGGTAACAGTTCTGGAGAAGAAGCTGTTTTAGTGGAATTTTCCCCTTACCAAAGGAACACAAAGAGAATGGGGATGAATTGTCACTGTGAACATGGTAGGGCAGGTCCGAGCTGTGAAGGTGTAAACTGGTAGAAGCAAGAACTGTAACTTGTCTGACCATCTGCCATAGCAATAGTGATAGAGTGAGAAGCTAGCAATGTTTCATCTGTGAAATAAAGGTTTCAAGGTGGAGAATAATTCATCACCCACAAGGCCGTGTAAGCTCTTTTGAACTATGTTGAAACTGGACAGTGATGACTGGACAACACAAAACCAGATAGGGCAGCAATACTCCGTTCTAGGTCTGATCTGACTATGGTAAATAGCATGGTGGTAGGCGTTATGCATTTTCTGGAGAAATACAAGGAACCAACCACTCTTCCAGCATCTTTTGCAATGTCACAAATATATGCATTCCATTTGAGGTTTTGAGTGTGTTTTAGATACAGCAGTGGTTTGAGGCAAGGAGCTACTCTTAATCTGGTTGCTAGGCATGGCTAGAAAACCCAGTGTCATCTGCTAGTTAACTTATAGCTGGTGAAGAAGAGATGGATTTAAACCTTTCTCAAGGGTATTTGTGCAAAAATAAATGTAACAAATTCAGCCAGATATTGAACTCAGCAACTAATTTCTTGATCCAAACTGCTAAAACCATTACACTACATTCACATGATTTCATATGCCCTTCAATAATCACTATTTTGCCCAATGGGTTTTTAAAACCAAAGTAAAGTTTTTATAGTTGAAACTATAAAGTTTTAGCTGTATTATTATGTAACAAGCAACTGAAATTATTTACAGAAATAAACAACATGCATTATTAACAGATGTTTTCTTGGGATGTGTATATCCCATTATAGTTAAAAGAGGGAGTAATAGTAGTACTAAACAGGCAAACTATATTTGAAACTGCACCACAATCTGTAAACAAATGGGATTATTTACAGAAATTAATAACAGGCGTTATTAAAAAATATTTTCTTGGAATCCCATAAGATTTTAATGGACTAAAAAAAAAAAGAACACTACCAAGAAGAATCATTTACAAATCTACTTAAAAAGTTTTCTATTCTTCTTTTTGGCAGTTAAGTCTTGAATATAAGGAATTCACTAAGGCAGAATTTAGTTTGACATAATGCCATAGACATGAAAACAAATAAAATACAGTTTGTTACTAATGGCTGGCCACTCATATCTGAGTATGCTTGTCTGCATAGAGTGGCTAGCCAATCCCTGTTGCAGATTCCTGCTCAGGCACATTTGTGTTTATTCAACACCCACAGAGCCCAGCTGTGGTTTATACAGCAACAATGCTGAGCAAACCTTAGTTACAGTCTCTGGGAGAGAGCTCATTAACTGGCATTATCAACAATCTGAACCAGCCCAGTACACTTAGAATGTAACAGAATGATAAGATAAGGAACAAATTGGAAATTTTTTATAAATTTAACATGTTTTGCTTTTATTTAAGCTTCATCAGAAATTTTTGAACAAGGTCAATATGCTCAAACCCTCTGTCATGATGGCTCATGACTTCATGCTAGCATAACTGTTAACAGCTTCCAAATAGTTCCATCTACTCAATGTCACTCACAAGGCTTGGGTCAACCCATGATATGGTTTTCAGGCACTTTCTGAAGGTTCCACATGATGGGATTGCATCCCCAGGCTGATAACATATAGACAACACCTTCCTGGCAAAATGACCATGGTGAGATTTGAACCAGGGTCTCATGGTCAGAAAGTGAACGTTCTAACTACTCAGGTTGATATTATATAAAATATAAATAATAATATAGTACGTTATTGACTTGCCAAGAACTGGGTTATTGCTTCTATTCTTATGATAAAAGTGGCCATTTGTTTTTACCATCCAATCCTATCAGCATGAGTTCTGTTGTTTTGATGTCCTCTGTTGGTTGTTTCCTACAATCTTTTCAATTAGCTCCATCAAAAAGCCAATTGACTGCATCATTGACCAGTGAATAATATGCCAATTAATAAACATATATCCTGACCTTTTTTGTTAAACTTAGCAGTGAAATACAAGAATAAAGGTTGGCAATAAGTGTTTGTTATGCTCCACTGCAATTCGATTTCTTTCTGATTCATTTTACATTTTGGCCAGATGTGAGTGTTAAGAAAGCAAAACCCAAAATAAAAAATCCATCTTCTGCACAGGGGCTCTGAGCATCACATCCAGTACACAAAACAAATCTCTGCAAAAATATAAAATACAATAGCCAATCATGAACATTGCTTGCAAAAAAAAAAGATGAGTATGGGAGCCACCAGATTTTCTTAAAAGAAAGCCCCTCATAAATGACTGACGCAGTAACAGGCCGACAGGCCAGCTGTTGGCAGTGGCATCAGCTCTCATCATCACCATCATGACTGTCCCTTTTGTCATCACCACTGTGACCTAGGTTAATCAATGGGCAACCCGACTACTAACACACAGTAGCAGGCCATGTCAACAATGGCATCAGCTATCATCATCACCTCTGACCTACCAACACACCTCACCGGGCCAATCCAGTCAACAACATTCCACTCATGCTACCACAGATTCACAAATCCATTCCAGGCCTCTCATATCATCATTGCTGTGACCTCAGCGAACAAACACACCAACACACCTCACAAGACCATACCACAGGCCTGTCTTATCATCACCACTGTGACCTCAGCCATTGACCTGCTACCCACACCTGGCCTTACCAACAACATCCTTACACATAATCACTTTCCTTAGCAATGTCAACTAAGGAACCACATCTGTCTGTATTGAACTCCCTTCCTATCACTTGCTTCCCTGATAGGTATAAACTTCAAAAAGTTAAATGTAATGTCAATCGACATCTTGTGATGTCTTGATTTTTCCCCGTCTTTCTCTTTATCCTTTCCTCAAACACTCCTCTTTTCTCTTACTTTTGTTATAGTGGAACACACCTATTCTATTGTTAATAGACTCTCCCACCTATAATAAGTAGGAGTAGTAGGAGTCGCTCAGTGGGTCGGGCAGTCAGTCGATGTTGGACAACAGTTAGTCGGATACTAAACTATCAGCGACCACAAATAGATTTTATCTGCGTCATACATATTATATGAAGTTTCTAACGTTTTGTACGTTGAACCTATTTTAGGACCGACTTAGTACAAATACAAGCCTCCACTGTGAAACCACTCCATAACAACTTTCACTCTCTGTAACCCCTTGTGGGCTAGTGGAACTCCCGCCTTGCTTGGGGTGAAATGCTTAAAAAAAAAAAACGAGAAAAACAAACACACTGTTGAAACTTTAATCCTTGTTTGTTCTTTCCTTTGCAGCTATATGCTCATTATAATGGGTTTTCTCGAATTTATGGTGATTAATGTAATATTTTACTAAATTAGTTTATTAAAATATTACTTGTGTCTTCACTGTAAATGAAATATGGCTTTTATATTGTCAATATATATTAAATAAATTAAAATACAACTTATTTTATTAAAAATATATAAAGCTCCTCCTCACTTAATGACTTACCTGTTTAATGACCTCCTGTACTTACCACCTGCTATAAAATCTTGGGAAATAAAAAAATTTAAAAAAACAAAAAACAGTCAGTATTATACATAACACAAAATCTTTGATTGTGATTGTTTTGCTTTCTTGGAAATGAATCAAGATAAAATGATTAAATAAAGTGAAAATTAAATAAAAATTTACTTTTTCTGTATTTACAATATGTAAACAGAAGTAATGTACAGAATACATAACTGATTTAGGATTTTGTCTATTATATTTACTGTTCGGTATACAGCTATACTGTATAAACATTTAGAAATAAATTGGAAATTTTTTTTTTTAAGTATATCAGCCCAGGCAAGGTGGGAGTGCCACTAGCATGCAAGGAGTTACAGAAAGTGAGAGCAGGAGTAAAGAGGATGTTTGAAGAAAGGACACAGAGAAGGAACAGCAATCAGGATCAAGGCATCAGATGTCGATTGACATTACATTTGAATACTTGAAGGTTATAGCTATCAGGGAACCAAGTAAGAAAGTGGGAGTTCCACTGACAGGAAATGTGAGATAAGAAGCTGTTAGAATAGAAGAGACAGCTACATTTAACTGTTTCGACAGTGAAAAGGTGGGACTGAGATGCCAACCTAGTAGCATGCCTAAATTCATGCAGTTTGGGAACCAGTGAAAGTACCTCATCAGAGCAGCTGGCATGAAAGTACTTGTAGAAAAGACAGAGGGAAGCCACAGCACATCTGTGAGAGAGTGACTGTAGATGAGATGTTACAAATGGTGCAAATAAACTTTTCAGCTATCTGAAGCTGGTTGACACAAACTCATTCTTCTATATACGGTTCAGGACATAGGTGATAATGGCTCTCCATGATGTCCTGTACATTGTAACTCTTAATAAATTTTGTCTTTTCTTTAACTCTCCTAAACTTTGTTCCACCATCCATTTACTTCTATATTAAGATATATTAAATAAATTAAAATATAACTTATTTTATTAAAAAATATATACAACACTCCCTCACTTAATGACTTATGTGTTTAATAACCTCCTGTACTTTATAAACATTTAAAAATAAATCAGGAATGTTACAAATGATGCAAAAGCAACATTTTAAATCTATCTGACGGTGGTTGACACAAGGCCATTACACCCTGTAGAATGCTGGAAATAGAAGGTCAGGTACAGTTTTTCACTTAACTACCATTTTGTTGGTATAGAACCATGGTTTTCAATGTGGGACACACACCCTGGAGTGAGGGTGGGGGTTGAACAATTTAATTTTTAAGTTTGGCAATCAGATTTTTAAGGTCCACAGTTTGAGAATGAGTTATTAACGACAAACTTTTTTCTAGTGTGTGTGTGCTAGTGTGTGTGTGTGTGTGTTAATACATATGGTGCATATACAGCATGCATGCATAAAATATTTATGTGTAAACAGGGGGAAAGGGGTAAATTGTTGCCATTTCATATTTTTAATTTCGCACATGTGCGTTGTTTGTTTGTGATTTTGTTGACTACACATTATAGTAGAATCAGTTGGGCACTGTCTGTGAGAAAAAGTGCACCATGATGCAATTCAGTCCATCAGAAATTTGAAAGTGGCATGCTGTACTGTTTGGTATTCTCACTGGAAGCTTCAATATGAACATTTCAGAGAGTTTGGGTGACAATATGAGAACAGTGCAGAGGGTTCGGAAAGAGTTGGATGAATCTAATGGTGATTACAAAGGTGGTGGGAATAATCACTAGTGATTGTAATGTTATACCTCCATTCATCTTCCCAAAGGGCCACAAACTCAACATAGAGGCCTACACCAAGTACCTTGTAGAGGCAGTGCTTCCCTGGGTCAAGAAGGTGACTGCTGGATGACACTATATCTAGCAATTCCATGCCAAACAAGCAGAAGAACCCAATCATGGTTGTCAGACAATTTCTGTGATCATATCACTCACTTATATCTGATCACCTAACTCCCCAGACTGCAACTCCCTTGATTATTATGTGTGAGGCAAAGTTGAGTGAGAGACCAACAAAACTCTTTTTAACACTAAAGATGAACTGAACCAAGGATTATGGCAGCTTTTACCAACTTAATCAAGGAGACCATCCAGAAAAGTTGCAGGAGATTCTGAAGTCGCCTGGGGGCTGTGGTTGAAGCTAATGGGGATTTTATTGAATAAATTTACTCTCTGTTTTTTAGAAGCTTATTTAGACCAAGTTAATGGCCTTTTAGGCTTTGTCCATGTGAATAAAAATTCACTTTTTGAATAATAAGAATTACATGTCAAAGTCGGGGCATCAGGATTCTAGAGCTGTTTAGGCAGGACATAGCTAAAAAAAAAGGTTGGGAACCAGTGGTATAAAACCTGATTGTTACATGAGGGGTAGCTGTATATCTTTTAAAAATGCAATGTCCCTTCAAGATGTAGATGATCATGACATTCCACAGCTTCATTATCTGTCAATTGCTATGACTTATTGGGAAATTTCCCCATGGTTTTGCATACAGTCCTTCTCTTAGACTAACTCCCAATTAAGGTTAAAGAGTACAGTCTACCCTGCTATTTAAACCATAGCTGGGAAGAGAAAAAATGAATGCATGACTTTCCTGAGAGCATTGAATATTGTTGCCATATCTGGTTTGGTGACTCTGCTCTTCATCTCAAGGTTCTTGACAAAATCCAAAAAAGGATCTGCAATGTAATAGGTCCTGACTTGACATTTTGACTTCAGTCACTTTCTCATAGACATGATGTGGCTTCCCTCTGTCTTTTCTACAAATATTTTTATGGCAACTTTTCTGACAAGCCAATATTCCCTGAGTCCCCGACTACATGAATTTAAGTGTGCTACTAGATTGGCATCTAGGTCCCATCCTTTTACTGTTGAAATAGTTAAATGTAACCACTTCTATTCCAGCAGTTTCTTTTCTTGCACTTCCTGACAGTGGAACTCCCTTCCCATTCTGTTGCCTTGATCCCCATTCTTCTTTTATCCTTTCCTCAATCCCCACTATATAGGGCAAAAATCATTATAAATATCATGATATTAACAAAACCTATAATTAATTTTCAATATAGAGTTTCTTTTCTCCTGCCCTGTAGAACTCTGCATTTTTTATCTCTTCAAACAACCACTGTACCTCGAACAGATTCACAACTCAAGATAAGTAAAAATAGATAACTTATATAAAACCATGGCTCATGATCCACCATACTTTTACTTTTAATGTGTGACTAATGGAAGTATGTTTTAATATTTAATAATGTGTTTGTTATAATTCAAGAGTACAAAATTTACTTGTTTCATCAAATTTTAATTTGTATCGGTTTGTATAATTATTCATCATGGACATGTAATAATCAGTACAAACAACTTGCAAGAATTTGAATCATCTCGAGGTCCTAGACAAAATCCAGAGACGGATATGCAACATTTATGCTTCTGTTTTACATCTCTAGAATATTAATCAAGTTTAGCCACCTTTAGCATATAAAACCCTCAGCAATATAAAACAATATCATTTCAATATGGGATAATACGAAAAAATTAATGAATGGGATACTGAATGTTACTAGAACTTCATCTATCTTCTGGCATCCCATCTGCAGTGGCTATCTCACAGACAGGCTGTGGCTTCCCTTTGTCTTTTCTACAAGTACTTTCATGGCAACTGCTCTAATGAGCTACTTTCACTCGTTCCCAAATTGCATGAATTTAAGCGTGCTACTAGGCTGGCATCTCGGTCTCACCCTTTCATTGTCAAAACGACTAAATATAGCCATCTCTTCTACTCTAACAACTTCTTATCTCACACCTTCTGTCAGTGGAACTCCCTCCTTATCACTTGCTGCCCTGATAGCTATAATCTTCAAATATTCAAATGTAATGTCAATCGACATCTGTTGATGCCTTGACCGTGATCCCTGTCCTTCTGTTTATCCTTTTTCCAAACATTCCTCTTACTCTCACTCTCTGTAACCCCTTGCATGCTAGTGGCACTTCTGCCTGGCTTGGGGTGAATTGAAAAGAAAAAAAAAATTAACAGATTTTCAAGTAAAAGGATTTTTCATTTCTTTGTCAACATATTTTGTTCCTCAGTGTATGATAACTTACTTAGGAACATGGACAACTTAGTTCTTAATAACATCTACTAAGACTTTTTTGTATATTTATATATTTGTATATAGATATTGTTTGCTTAACACAGAGTCCTTTTGTCTCTTTTCATCTTTCTAGTTCAATGCTTTTTTTAAATTCATTAATTAATGTTAGCTAAGAATTGGTAAGTGGAATATTCCTTTTTCATAATCAATCCATACAGTTATTTACCAGGTATGAACTGTGATCCCACTAGATTTAAAATGTAAGTTTAATATTCATGTTTAATCAAATTATTTAAAAATTTAAATCTTAATTTCACTACGAGATTTAAATGTGACATTGTTTTTCAGTGTTGAAAAAAGGAGTAGTGGAGGACAGGGTTGAAAAAAAACTTTCAGGTTAGCAAGCAGTACACAGAAACTTCTGTTTTACATCTCTAGAATATTAATCAAGTTTAGCCACCTCTAGCATATAAAACCCTCAGCAATATAAAACAATATCATTTCAATATGGGATAATAAGAAAAAATTAATGAATGGGATACTGAATGTTACTAGAACTTCATCCATCTTCCCTATTTGGCCTAGTTCAAATTAAGTTTTTTTTGTTTCTCAGTCAGTGATAATTTACTTGGTAATATGAGCAAGTTAGTTTTTAATATTGTCTACTAAGACTCTGTCATATGTTTATATCATTTTTACATTTATGAAATTTTAATATATAGGATAAGTAGATCTTATATGCTGTCAAATATGGTATTTTTTTATAATAGTTTCTGTTAGTTAAGCAATTTTCTGTTTGCTTGGTAACAAATGGACATGTAGTGGTTTTAATTTTTATGTGGCCTTGTTTAAGCTTTAATGAATTTATTAAGGAGTGAAAAGTGAAGAATGGACAAGATTTTGTAAAATATATCAAAATCTTTCTCATGTAGTAGTTTTACAAGAAAGATTTTGCATTTTGTCCTTGATAATACATTCTTTGTGTTCTTTAAAGATGTGTGTGTGTGTGTGTGTTTGTAATTGTCTTTTAAAAATCAAAAATCAATTTGGTTGTGATAAGGAATGAATAAAATGTGACTGAAGAGGAAATAAAAATGACTTGTCTCTTTAGTGAATAACTAAAAAACCAATCAGTTGATTTCTATAGATACAAATGTAGTGAATGTCTTGGTAGTCAAAAATGGATCTTCTTTTCTTCTTTTGCCTTCTTTTCACATGTATCTTTATATATATTGACTTCTTTTGTCATGTATATATATATATATTGCCTTCTTTTGACATGTACATATATATATTGCCTTCTTTTGATATTTATCTTTATATATATATAGCCTTCCTTTGACATGTATCTTTATATATATTGCCTTTTGACATGTATATATATATTGCCTTCTTTTGACATGTATATATATATATATTGCCTTCTTTTGACATGTATATAAATATTGCCTTCTTTTGACATGTATATATATATATTGCCTTCTTTTGACGTGTATATATATATTGCCTTCTTTTGACATGTATCTTTATATATATATAGCCTTATTTTGATATGTATCTTTATATATATCATGCAATTTGTAATTTTGAACACATGTCTTGGCATGTAAAAATAATTTTAATTTCTTAGTGTGTACGTTGAAAGGTATTAAAATTTAAATAGCTTAATTATTATAGATGTTCGATGAAACTTTCTAATATGATAATTTGATATAAAATTTAAATTTTGGACAAATTTTATCTTTTTATATAAATTATACTTTACGCTAGTAACTTCTTCATTGAAATATTGTGTTTGATTAATAATATTTAATAAAGTTAAGTTTCATTTTGCTTGAAGCTTGTCAACTTATAAAATATGTTTTAATGATGTGTCTGTTATAGAATTTAAAGATTATGTTTTGGTGTCTATTTTAGGTGGGTGTGTGTTCATATATAAACAGTTAAAAAGAAGCAAGCAGACAAAACCACAGATCATTTATTATCTTTTTTATATAAACTGTAGTGAAACAAAGTTCTCAATATCTCTTAGGTATGTCTGTTTTCTTTTTGATCCAGGAGTTAGAGTAAGTATAATCATTATTATAATAGTCACTCCCAAGTCAGTCTTGCGCAGAGTTGGAATGACCAAACAAAAGTTTATACTTACTTCATCATTAGAGAGTTGCTTAAACATGGTTATAAAGGTTGATCTCAAATCAGCCTTGCATTGAGTTGGAATGACCAAAGCATAGGTTGATTTACTTCATATGTGCAGATTCTGAAATGCACATGCAAATATCATGCGTTGGAAAGTGGAAAATAGTTCAGTTGTCAGTGGACCAGGTAAACAAATATGACCCAACAGGGGCATAATTTCTATGTTGTGCAGGAAGGAGGAGAAAAAGAGTGAGGCAGGAAAAGGTTTGCCTTGTTATAGACTTAAACAGCATCACCTCATTTAAGCCAAGTAGGGTAATAACATCTCTAGTTCCTTTATTACTAGAATCATGGGAAAAGGTATTTCTTTTTTTTTTTGTTTTATTATTCATTATTGTTATTTTATTTTATTTTTCCACACTGTTATAATTCAAAAATAAAAATTTTTACTAATTTTCATCGAATTTTAATTTATATAAATTTTCATGATTATATATTGAATCATCTTAAAGTAAAATAATTTCTTCTAGAATAAAAAAAAAAACTTGGGTAGATGAAGAACCTTTCAATTTATAAGTCAGGCTATTTTTGGTAAAATTTGTAATTTTTCTGGGAAAAAAAATTTGCTGTACATTTATGGAAGAAACAATTTGTAGAAGAACATTTTCAGATATTTTAGAGAATGCTTGAGAGGAGCAAAGATTAACTTGAAGTGGTAATCATGAAATATACTTTGTTTCAGGCAATGTCAGATGACCTTGCTACTTAAAAAATCCAAAAAGTGTTGGTTTCCGTAATAAGAAAAAAGCAGAATAGCTACATTATAAAACCACACCTAAGCAGAGAATAAAAAAATGAAAAATACTCTACCCAAAAAAATATAAAGTAAGATAAATACAGGTAAAAGTAAGAAGGAAAATTATTTGTTGGATTGCATGAGAAAGAGATGACCAGAATATAAGGCCTTCTTTCATAATACTAAAACAAAATAATAAAAAAAAAAATCTTTTATTGCTGAGGGATAAGTACAAAGGATGTAAGGATGTGGCTTTTCAGGAATTTGGAAAAAAAAGGTGTGGCGGTAAAAAAGAAAAATAAATCTGTGAAAATAGGGGGTGAAGAGAAACAAAAATGGAATAGCAAAAAAAAAAAAAAAAGGTAGGAATATCAGATAAGCAAAAATGAAAAGAAAATAAAAGAATGAAAATGAAAAAGAAAAAAGAAGATGCAAAAATGAAAGAAAATGTAAAAGAATGAAAAGGACCAAATTGAAGAAGACATGACAAAAGATGGAGCAGAAATGAAAGAAAAAAAAAAGAATGAAAAGGACAAAAGTGAAGAAGGCATTAAAAAAGATGGAGAAAAAATGAAAGAAAAGTTAAATGAATGAAAAGTACTAAACCGTAGATGCAGACATGAAAAAGATTTGGATTAAAAATAAAAGAAAAGTTAAAAGAATGAAAAGGACAAAAGTGAAGAAGACATAAAAATGATGGAAGAAAAGTGAAAGAAAAAAAAGGAAAAATGTGAAAGAAAAAAAGAAAATTTTTCAGATAATAGTATTAATAATTATTGAAATTAAGACAAAAAAAAGTTTGAATATGAAGCATAATGGCTATTGTTATTCATACCTATAATAATATGAATAGGTTATAATGAAAAAGAAAGATGGCTTCTCATAATGACAGCAATAATATAATATATAACAGTAAGAAAAATAATTAAAAAAAGCAATGTTTTTATTTATTATTATTATTTTAATTTCAAAAAGGATAAAGTTAGATTAAGAATTTTGAATAAGTGAAAAAGAAAGAGAAAGAATGAAAAATTTTAAATAATAAGAAAAACAAGAAAATGCAATTTAGGAAGGAAGAAAAAAGAGAAAGACAAAAGATGAATATGTACTAAAATATGGCATGAGACACAGAAAAATGAAAATAGAAACTTGTTAAAAAAAGCAATAAAATAAAAGAGGGAAAGCATAAACTCAACAAGAGAAAATCAAAGTAAAAAAGAAAAGAAAGAGTAAGAAGAAAGGGATAAATAAAAAGGTGAAGAATAGAAAAAAGAGTAAAAAAATAAACGAAAAAGTAGATAAAGAGGAAAAGGAAAAATGAAATAGAAAAAGCAAATGTGACAAATGGGAGAAGTAGAAATGTATGTATATTAAACATGGAGACTCCTCCTGAGCATAGAGCTACAGCCTCACTATATTAGATGTTGCTGTTGTGGTTTCTGCAGCAAGTAGGTTTTTATGGTATGAACTTGCTTGTCCCACACCTAACTGATTTCAAATTTGGAATTGTCTTTCTTCTAGATTGGTTTCCAACCAAAGCTAAAGAACCAATCTGCCTTGTTATTAACACCTAGCTGGAGAGAGAAGAGATAGGTTCATACATTTCCAAGAGTATAATGAACACAATGGCCTCAGCTGAAATTTAAGTACATCATGCCAATTTCTGTGTTGATATCCACTATGCTACATGCACATCAATAAGTGAGACTAAAAATAAACAAATAGAAAGAAATTAAAAACAGATTATATAAAAAGAAGATAAAGATAGCAGAGTGCATTACAAGGGGTAGCCTGTCTTATGACCAAAATAATTATGCATTCCCCACTGATGCCAGAGACTGGTATTCAAGTTCAGATAAAGACCCAAAGTTTTAAATATAGATTTTCAAACCTAGCAGACCTAATTCATTTTTTTTAATTATTTCATCCCAAGCAAAGTAATAAAGCCACAAGTGTTTACTGAGTATTAGATAATATGAGAAAAATATGCTATTAAGAAGAAAGGACAATAAAATATAAGAATTAAGAAGAGAGAAGATAATGATTGACATTGCATTTAAACTTTTGAAGATCAAAGATGATTGGAAAGCAAGAGGTTGAAAGTGAGTTTCATGAGTGAGAAATGAAGCTGTTAGCATAGAACTTATGGTTACAAATTCAACTGTAAATTGATGAGACCTTATTGCAAATCTAGTACTGCACTTAAATTCATAAAGTCTAGGTACCATAGAGGGAAGTTCATCAGAAAAATTACCATAAAAGTATTTATAGAAAAGGCACAAGGAAACAACATTATGAAGTGGGAAAGTGACTGAAGCTGTGATGCTAGGTCAGGACCAATAACATTACAGATTTTTCTTCTTTAGATTTTATCAAGAATCTTTAAATATGTAGCAGGAGCACCAGACCAGATGTTTCTTGGTAGAATGAAGTAGTATATATCATTGTTTCATGAATTTAATGGCATAGTAATTGTGAGTTCAATCCTTGGGACAGTTAGTACAGACTTAAACTCAGTGGGAACAGGGTAAGCAACAACTGAGCAATACTAAATAAGATAAGATATCCTTAGACATGGTCAGAAGAATGAGAACAATCTACTCTGTAGATTGAGTAAAGGGTTGAGTTCAAAACTGAAGGTTTCCCAGATTGTCAAGCACCTAAAGAAAGCTGAAAGACATAATGGCTGAAACACTGTGATAATAACAACAAAGATGAGGACAATGGTATGAGTGTAAATAATTTAAATACATAATTCTTTTTCATATTCCCACTGATAAGTACACCTTATTCTATATGAAGCTAAGTTTCTAAATGTGAAGTGACAGAAGAGGTTGTTATTTCTTTTGTCTTGTGGTTGAAATAATTATATATTTACAACCAGTGGTTGAGATTTGTGTAAAAGCCAGTATTTTGAATGTTGAATTTCTTTACACATGGAACTACCTATTTAATAATTGGTGCCAATGAAATCGCTCTCGGATTTGGCCTTGTGCCATAATACTAAACCAAGTTTAGTAAATATTAAATAGATACACAAAGAAAGTAAAAGAAATAAGAAAGGCAGTATAAAAAAAGAAAGAGATAAGAATAGGCAAAAGTAAGGAGAAAAATGATTAGTAAAAGAGACCTGATTATAAAAGAAAGAAAAATGAATGATGGGAATTATGAAGTGAAGAGAGATTTGGGGAATATGGTGACAAAGAGTTTTGCAATATGAAATTGGGAATCCTGGAAAAATTGAATCTATGATAATTAAATAAAGAAAGATTTATGAAAATTTATTATAACAGAGTAGAGACCTTGTGTTGAGAAAAACAGAAAGAGAAAAGCATGATGGAAGAATAGGAGAGAATTATAAGGAATAAATAATGGTGGAACTGGTTGGAAAGAAAAATAATGACATATATTTAGAGAGAGTGAGAAAGAGAGACAGTTATCCAAGTGTTGAGATATCCATAAACATTCAATAAATTTTTTTGTTACTTTCCTTTGTGCAATTTTATTACTATCTATCAATGCAACAAAATCTATGTATACTCATGTTTGGTATGTGCAAATACATATGTATATATATATATATATATATATATATATATATATATATATATATGCATGTGTGTGTATATATATATATATATATATATATATGTGTATATATATATATATATATATATATATATATATATATATATATTCTAAAAAAAGTAATTGATAGCAAATATATTTATTAAGATTTCTTGGATATTCAGGCCAATAAATGTAAATAAATAAATATACTGTTTAATAAATAAACAGTGTCTACTAAAATAGGAGTATCCATTAAAAATAACATTCAAAGTAATATATATATATATATATATATATATATATATAAATAATATAAAGGCTCAAACACTAATATGGAAAAAACATGGAATATTAGTGTTTGAGCCTTTTATATTATATTATATTCTTGCTCTGTCCTGGACAATGAGCTCTACTTGGATTCTATTCTCTTGGAAATTTATATATATATATTGACCACTAATAATATCAATATATATATATATATGTGTGTGTGTGTGTGTGTGTGTGTGTGTGTGTGTGTGTGTGTGTGTGTGTGTGTGTCGTGTGTGTATTTTCATAGAGCATATCTGTAAAGGAAGAAAAAGAATGAAAATGAAGAAAAACTATTATCGGCCAACAAATATTTTGTGTCCACCCCATGTTTTGACTGACCTTTCAACCACTCTTGATGAACATTCATAAATGATCTCAAATTTAAAAACCTTGATAAACCAATGACATCCTCACTTTTGTTTATAAACACATGCAATAAAATAAATCCTACCTTGCTTTGATAAAGTCCCTCTAAAGACAAAACGCATCAGCTAAGAATAGTTTTTCCTCTTGTCTTTTTATTCATATATATATATATATATATATATATTGCTTATAAACACACATCATCACCAATCTTTATTGATATATCATTTCTGCACCGAAATGTAATCTAATGTAAACAATGACAACATATATGAAATCATTAAATATGACAAATATTTTAATATATTTTCTGTTTATACATTATTTTTATGAATACAACTTACATTGAGTAAAAGCCCTGTTTTTCTAAATAAACAGTATTAATTACATTTACCAGCCTGAACGTTTGAGAAATTTATTAGAAAATATGTTCTTCAACAGGAATTGAACCTGTATCCTATACAGAAACTGTCATTAATCCTGATGTGCTGTTAACTATTCAGCCACAGAAAAGTTCCAGCAGCTTGAATTACTGCTTATAAACACACATCATCACCAATCTTTCTCAATAAATCATTTCTGTTTTGAAATATTGAGAACTAAATGTTCTCTGTGACTGAATGGTTAACAGCACATCAGGTTTAATATATATGTGTGTGTGTGTGTGTGTGTGTTTTATGTTCACACACACACATATTATATATATATATATATATGTCAACACACATATGGGTGTGTATAGAAAGTTCTCATCCTGACTAAGAAACACTTCTAAAAAAATAATCAGATGTATGATCATTTCAGTAGATTTGGGGAATTGGATGAGATTGTTAACTATTCAATATCCTCCCTCTGTGTGTGTGTGTGTGTGTGTGTGTGTGTGTATATTGTCAGTGTGATGCTAAAAGTGGAAAGTGTACCTTTCTGCAATATCCTTCTAGATTCCAAAGCATTAATTAATATATTTGGGTTTTAGCTATATATATATATATATATATATATATATATATATATATATATATATATATATATATATATATATATATATATATATATATATATATATATGGATCTGGAGGAAAATATAATAAAAATGGCAAAACAAATACTTGGTGTGTTGAAAAATACAAATTTATGAATAAAAAATGCTCAATTTAGTTTCAGAAAACAAAAGCTACAGAGCAATTTAAATTTTGTTTTAAATTGAGGTAGTAAAAAATTATAAAACTTATCATTACCACACTTTCACCAACAGATTTCCACAATGGGTAGATCTATCTATCTATCGATCTATCTATCTATCTATCTGTATCTGGATGTGTGAATGTATGTATGCATATATATATATATATATATATATATATATATATATATATATATATGAAAAATTTCTCAGAGTTAACCTGTAAAAAAAAGACAATATGTATAAAGGTAAAAGACAATAGGAAAACTGTATTATTAACCACTGCATTTTGCCCAAATATGAAACCTTGAAAATGCCTAGAAAAAATCCACATTGGACAAAATGCGTTCACTAATAATACGGTTTTCCTATTGTCTTTTACCTTCAAATATATATATATATATATATATATGCATATATATATCATAGCAATAAAGATGTACATGTAAGAAAAAGAGGAAAAATAACAAAATGATTAATAATAAAAAATTACTTTACTGTAAAGAGATAATATAGAAATATAGAACAATTAACAAAAAATCAGCTTATCCATCCTCTCTCATGCAAGCTGTCAATGATAGGAAATGTGCACAAATAAATACCAAAGACTGGATGTTACATAATAAATATATCTAAAGGCTAATTATATTAAAGCTTAACAACTGCTACTTCTGTCTACAGAGGGATGACTGACAGGACTTCATATAAATAGATTCAAATTCCTTCAAAGGAAATTTTGAAGTAGCCTTCCCCAGTATAAAGAATATATCCAGGTTATAAGATGAGGTAACAGGATGGTTGTTTAATAAATATTTAACTATCACCAAAATAGTTGTATTCATGGATATATACAATTTCTTCAATTTACTCTTAACAAATATTTTCTGGTATGTGCTGATTAATCCTTCCTTTCTACCTTTTACCCATTCTACCCAGTGTCATATATATGAATATCTATATCTGTCTGTATTTGTGACATGAGGTATTGTAACTATTTACACTGCCTGGACTGTTGTCCTCATCTTTGTTGTCATATTCACAACCTTTCAGCCAATTGGACTTTTGAACTGAACCCTTTATTTTGTCCACAGGTGTAGATCATTCTAGTTCCATGTGCCATGCCTCTTCCAGATATCTTGGTTTCAGTTTCATTCATTTCCCACTCTCCACTTTCCAAGTTTTTGTTCACCTCTGCTGTGGCCAGGTGGACACTGAGGTCAATGATGAGTGGCAAAATTTGTTTCATTCTTAAATACAATATAATATTTTATATTTAAATACACTTTATCCCTGATGTTGAGCACTTTTAGCCATAAATACCTTAAAACAATATTTTTATCATATATATATATATATATATATATAGCAACAATGGTATTTAAAAAATATTAAGAGATAGGCCTTTAATAATAAGTCTCATGAAGTATAGATGTAATTCCATGAAACTCAAAACTCAGAGTTAAAAAAGTGAGTTAAAGTTGTTCAATTATCTTCATAAGATAATTGAACAACTTTAACTCACTTGATATATATATATATATATATATATATATTAGCCATATAGAAAACTCAGTGACAAACAACTTTACATATACACATCTTCCAACCACCTGCAAACAATAATGAAGCATATCCTGCACTCAATTAACCGTAGGTTATCTAACAATTCTTCTAATGAAATCACCTTCAACAAAGTGAAAAAAGATTATGAAATAGCTGTAAAAATAGTGGATTTTTGGTAACACATACACACACCACAAAAAGTCAACAGAAAAAGAAACAATATATGGTTTAATCTACCATACAATAAAAACAAATGTAGGGGAATTATCTTTAAACTCATCCACAAACATCCTCCCACATCAAGCACCCTTCCACTATCAAGCACTCTCCACAAGACATTCAACAGAAATACATTAAAAATCAGTTAGAATTGCACCAATATCATGACCCAAATAATAGAAAAACAGAAAAAATAAGCAACAAGTTACCCACACAAACCAAACCCACCTGTAACAACAGAGTAAAACATAAATGTCCCTTAAGCAGTAATTGCATGCAAAGCAATATAATATACAAAACCACTATAAAAAGCACAGATAACAAAGAAAAATATACATAGGAATAACTGAAGGATCCTTGGAAACTGAGAAACTATGCATGTAAAAGATCTTTTACCAATAGTAAATATGAAAACAACACAACACTTTCAAAATATATGTTTTTAAAAACAAAAATTCACCAAAAATAGCATGGAAAATAAAGAAAACAGCATCAGCCTACAACAATAAATACAAAAACTGTAGAATTTGTTGGGAGGAGGAAATAGCTGTAATCACCTTCCTAGATCAACACAAATTACTAAATAAATGATCAGAACTTATCTCAAAATGCAAACACAAAAAAAAATTGTTAGTACATTACTTAAAAATTGGAAGCTAAAAAAGAATATTTTGTAAAACATCACCAAGAAAAATGCAAATATATGCACTACATACAACTCAGATAATGTGATATACTTTAAACAAAGCCAAGACTTTAAACTAAACAAATAACATAACCACACCCGCAAAAGGAAAAAAATGAATAAACAAATTAACTAAATAAATAAACAAATTAACAAATTGTATGAATATACACATAACCATAACTAAGTAAATTTAATAATAATAATCAACAATGAATAATTAATGAATAAATGCACAATATCCTAAATAATCAATAATCAATAATGAGTGAAAAGTTAAAAGCTATAAAATTACCACATTTTGGCCCATAATTATTTCTACTCAATAGACTTTAGAATAATCTAAAATACAACCATTGCCACCTAATCAAGAACTGTTAGGATAATAATTGACTTTGTTAACCATATAACCTTATTCCTCAGTATATATAAATAATTGAGCTATCAGCCAACACACATGACCAGAAGAGTGTTCAAGCATAAAACAGACTGTCACTACTTGGTGTTGACCTCAGTGTCTATGGTTATATTTATATGCTCTACATCTGATATTGAGCACTTTTATCCATAAATATAGCATAACTTAAAACTATGTATCTAGCGTATATATATATATATATATATATATATATATATATATATACCGAATGAAATGAGAATGAAAATAATATAAATTCTAACATTAACAGCATTAATTCAAAAGAGGGCTAGATACCAAAAGTAAAGCAATAATTATTTATTATAATTTTTACATACGGATAAAGTTTATTATATTACTTGTTTTTGTCTGTATGGAAAAACTATAATATATATATATATGTGTGTGTGTGTGTGTGTGTGTGAGAGAGTGCTGAAAACTTCTTGGTCAGTCCCATTTCGGAAAATCTCACAAATCATTAGAATTGTTTTTAAAAATACATTTTTGGTTAAGCTGACAATTTTTCAGCACCCCATTTCATAGGTTACCAATTGAAATTATAGTCTTTAATTTTCATTCTACTTCAGTATTAACTAATTTTATCCTAAACTGACTTAGAGCCAGTAAAGCTTGTACTCACTACTAATGGCTTGTGAGTTGTGAAACTGACTTTTTAACCTCCATTCTACATTAAGTAGCTTACATTTATCACAATGTGTCATTTTACTTGTATTCTGCATATTTTTGAGAAGTTGTGTTATGCATGGATGTATTATTAGTTTGAAGGGTGTATCCTCACCAATCAGACCTTTAACTATCACTAATCATGATGAATGGATGTTACCCCAGGGAGGCTCTGTGTCTTGAGTACCTATTGGGACTTAACCCAGATTTCAAGGGGAGTTCGTTCATACAATCCATTGATAAAGACGCTAAAAAGTGGTCTGTTCCCTGTAGCTGACTCTTCCTTCTATCCTCTACCTTTACAAGAGTTTGATCAGGCTTAAAATGGAATACTGTTACTATATATAGGCAGGAGCTGCCCAGTCTTCACTTTCCAGTTTCGATAGACCCCCAAAATGTCTCCACATCCTTGTAGGTGACAAATTATTTTCCACCCTACAACCCATTTCTCACAGATGAAACATCACGAGCATCTCACTGATCTATCACTATTTCCATTCAAATTATTCAGACAAACTACATTCCTTGATTCCAACAGTTCTAACTTTCATGGCTAGGACCACCCATGGTAGGCATATTTTAGTGAACCACCCTCATCTCCTTCATAATCAATTGATGAGATGTAAGTTCCACATGAGCAGCTTCTTCCCAGAAACTGCTGCTTTGTGGAACCGACTATGATTTAGAATTTGAATGAAAGCAGTGATGGCAAGATCCCTGAATCCATCATAGAGGTTCAGAATGTGGACTCAATAAATATTAACCACTTAAATACCTCAGTGTATGTGTAATGAAAACAGGACAAGAGATTCTGTCTAGTAATCGTTTATTCAATTAAGAATACTACTACTCATCTGACTTGACAGCGGAAGTATACAGCTTTTATAGCTTGGATTATCTAAGAGGAGATAATCCATATTCACAACATTCTCCCCCACCAATTTCTCACTGATAGGGAAGAAAGTCCCTTAAATGTCCAGGCTCCCTACGAGTTCGCAGTGGCCGCCTCGGCAGTGCGAGCCTGTCTGTGAGCTCTAAAATACCTTGCTCCGAAATGTTTCCTTCTCAGAGGAGCAGGTCGTTCCGCGTCAGAGTCAGTCTCTGGATGAACACGTTTATTCGGTGCTAGCCCTTCATCTGTCAGGGTTTCAGGTGTTGGCCCATCCGAAGTGTCTGACGGGGCCTCAACGGAGACAGTGTCGTCAGACGGCGTGTCAGGAACAATTTCAGTGCCATGATCTTCCGGAGGGGCTTCAGTGTCAGGGGTAGTTGGTCTGTCCTCAGGGGCTATCCACGGTCCGGGTACGTCTCCGGCCGGTACTAGGTCCCTAAGAGACACATTAGACTCTCTACCATCTGCATGTCGTACTAGCGCGTACTGAGGTTCGCCTCTATAAGCTCTACCTCGTCCACCAAGGGATCGTTCTTGGTGTAACGTGCATGTCGTCTCAGAAACACAGTACCGGGTCGAGATAGCCAAGATGGAAGCGAAGCTCCCGCCGAACTCCGTCGCTGAAAAGGTAGAAACCTTTCGAGTGGGGTGGCATTTGTGGCGGTACAAATAGGGAACGAATGGCGTATAATGCGACAGGAAGGAGATTTTCCCAATTATCAATTGAACATCCGTTATTTGAGGCAGCCAATTGAACGGTCTTCCAAATAATGCCGTTATATCTTTCGCATTGGCCGTTACCCTTAGGGTTGTAGGGAGTTGTCCGGCTTATAGCTACTGTTGCGGGGCCGAGTAGGATGTCGCCCCCGCAAGGTTTTTTATAAATGTGAACAGCCAAGACAATGACGGGACAAAGGCAAAGGTTTTGGTTATGAACAAAAGTGTAGAATTTATTCACACGTTTACATCGGTGTGGTCCGAAGACTGGTTGATCGACGAACGTAGCTGGTTCGGTCGATTGTAGTTGGTCCGGTCCGGTAGTTTAGGATTGGTAGGCGAACGTAGCTGGTTCGGTAGAATGTAGCTGGTCTGGTCCGGTAGTTTAGGTTTGGTAGGCGAACGTAGTTGGTTCGGTCGAATATAGTTGGTCTGGCCTGGTAGTTTAGGATTGGTAGGTGTACGTAGCTGGTCTGGTCGAATGTAGTTGGTCTGGCCTGGTAGTTTAGGATTGGTCGGCGAACGTAGTTGGTTCGGCCGAATAGCGAAGACGGAGTCCCTAAACAGGGCCAAGGCAGACCAGTGATGCTACTTCACAGGGCGGATCGACCGGAAACGGGATCGCGCCAAAGAAGTGTATCACCAGGCGAACGGTGTCCCTAACAGGGCCAAAAGGCAGACCAGTGATGCGACTTCACAGGGCAGATCGACCGCGGGAACGGGATCGCGCCAAAGTGTATCACCAGGCGAAGACGGAGTCCCTAAACAGGGCCAAAGGCAGCACAGTAATACAACTCCACAGGGCAGATCAACCGTGTGAAACGGGATCGCGCCAGAGTGTATCACCAGGCGAGGCAGGTCAGAGATGTTACACCTTCCAAAGCGGATCGACCGTGGAGACGGGATCGCGCCGAAAAGTAACACTCTCGACAAAAGCACCGGAAGTTCACTTTGATCCAGGCCTCCGGGCCGAGCTGCTAAGATTTATTTTGTAAAAAATACAAAATTGTGGCACAAGGCCAAAAAGGGGAGGGTAAGGCTGGTCTTCACTAACTATCTTATACCTAGCTAATTTGATTCACGACCCATTCAGACATTACAATTTGCTCATTCACCATAAGAACTCGTCCATCATCAGTCAATCCTCCTTGCACCATAATACCACATCCACTCTAGGGGAGACTTACAAAACGCGCCCCATGTCATAATGATCCTAACACATATGTACAAAAAATTCTAAGATGAAAAAAAATGAAATGGGGGTGGGATGTGAACCCAATAACAAACTAAAATATTAACATAAATGAAAATAAAACGTTAACTGATGTTAGTAGGGCCCTTCCAACCCTCAAAATGCAGGAGACCACTGTATTCTGCCCACTGGAACAAAATCAAGCAGCTCTCTCGCTAAGGGAGTGGGAAAGGTGATAAAAAATCATACGGGCATGGGGAAGTATAAAGCTGACCCAGTCGAGATAGAAAGTGGGGATCAAAAAAACAAACTGGGGAGGTTGGGAATCTCAGGCTGGATCATAACTAAAGATGTGGCCGGGGGCAGGCCGGGAACAACACTTACTCGCATTAACTAGGTACACCAAAAATGTCTAACCTAACCAAGGGAGGCACCACAGGAAGCCACCCCCCCGATGTAACGTAGGCTTGACCTAAAACAGAAAATCAAGGCTAGCCCCGTTCACACGAACCAAGCTCGCCTCAGTCACCCACCTTTCGCTGAAGACTGTCGAATGCAAGCGTTTTCTATCAGTTCTGATCTTCATCTTGAGCTGATGCTCAAAGAATCGATTCAGATCCTGATGAGAAAGACGGATACCTCGCAAGACTTCCTCCTCTCGCGTCGTCCATATCACCATTCGGGCCGTGGCTAGCAGCATGAGAAACACCATCCGTTTCACCCCGGAATACAGGGGCGACACATTGTCACACGCGTATGCGCGATCCATGGGCACAAGCTTTTCGGGAGCGAGACGAGCCGTCAGCTCGCCGACATGGTCCCATAAGGGGCGGACACGGGGGCAATGGAAGAAGGCGTGCGAAGCCGTTTCCTCTAGACCAAGGCCGCACCGTTCACAGTCTGGCAAATCCATAAACCCCATATGAAGGCCATGTCGTTGAGAGGCAGCCGATTCCGAGCCAGTCGCCAGGTAAGCGAAAACTCAGGGTTACTGAGGTAATCCGCCGCTGGCGCCCAAGACCAGTGAGAGCGAAACTCATCCTCCGACATGTCGAGATCCTTACGTAGGGGATCCTTCGCGACCCCCTCCACTAGCAAACGATAGAAGACCTTCCTAGGCCGAGAAAGGTCACTGGACCAAGGGACAGCCAACAAGGCCGACCGACACTCGCGAAAGAAATCCGATTGAACCCGGGGTTTTACGACGGCGATCCACCCGCCAGATTGGGGACTGATGGTAAGGCGAGGGAAGGCGGCCCTCACAATCCCCTCAATAATCGGATCTCTACCTGTCAAAGCGCGGCGTAGGAAAGCCAACCTCGAGGCACGTTTGTGGCTCAGCAAGTGTGGCATTCCCAGCCCCCCAGACACGGACGTTGTGCACAGACTTCTCTGTCGACCTGATTCGCGCGTCTCCTCCACAGAATGGAGGTTAGCGCGCGCTCGAGCGGTATCCTGTGGTCGTCACAGAGAGGAAGTACGGACAATCGATAAAGGACAAGAGGGAAAATGTATGTAGCACACACCTCCGCCCTGCCCTTCACGGACAACCTCCGTCGACGCCAAGTCTGACCGGCGGCGTAGACCTTTGCTCGTACTTCAGACCAATTCTTCTCCAGCTGGAGGTCGGGTCCAAACCACACTCCGAGAATGCGGACAGGACCGTCCGTCCAACCGAAGGGCCCCGGAAGATCCGACCCTTCCAGGCGCCTAACCGCAAGCCGGACGACTTGTCGCGGTTAATCTTGGCCCCTGTCACCTTTTCGTACCGATCAAGCGCCTTCTGTACTGCCCTGATGCCTCTGCGGGACGACACGAAAGCAGTTACGTCATCGGCGTACGCGGAAACCCTGGCTCGAGCCCCCGCCAGGAACGGCGATTCCGCATAGGGCCGGCCTGCTCGCCCCGTCCCTCAGCCGGCGAAGGAGAGGCTCCAACGCCAAAGCGTAAAGTAGGGGCGACAGCGGGCAACCCTGACGAACCGACCTAGACAGCGCAAAAGCGCCCGACAGCTTTCCGTTCACCTGTACCACAGCACTGGGGGAGCGATACAGGAGGCTAATCCAGCGGCAGAAGTCGGGTGCGAATCCGGCGGCCTGCAGGACAGCAGCAAGGTAGCGATGGTCAACCCTATCAAATGCCTTGGACTGATCCAAATTGATCAGCGCGGCACACTCGTCGTCTTTTACACCCTCTATGATCGTGCGGATCAAATGCAGGTTGCTCTGAATTGTTCGACCCCTCACAGAACAGGTCTGCTCGGGACCCAACAGAGACTCGGCAACTGACTGCAAGCGCTCCTGCAGGATCCTGGCCATAATCTTTAACTCTGTGTTTAGCAGAGTTATGGGCCTATAGTCGTCTAGTTTCCCCCCGACACCCTTGCCCTTTTTCAACAGTGTGATCACACCCCTGGAGAACCGGTCGGGGAGAGACCCTGCCGGAACCAGTTGTTGAAGACGACCGTCAAAATCGGGACAAAGATGTGCGACAGCCTCAAATACACTTCATAGGGCAGACCATCCAGACCGGGCGACTTGCCTCTGCCGACCTTCTTCAAAGCCGCGTAGACCTCGCCCTCGGTAACCTCTCCCCCTCGCAGCTAGCCGCTTCAGTCGGCGAAAGCCGAGGAAAGTCAACCAAATAGCTGCGAAACTCGTCCTCACGAAGACCAGGCTCCCTGGTAAAACGGCTCTCGAAATGCCGCCGAAACGCCTCGCACATGTCGTCAGTGGCCCGAAGGGTGCGCCCTTCCGGGTTTTGACTTCACGAATATAACGATCGCCACCTCGACGGACCTCTTCCCTGCGCAGCGCTGCGCCCATATTCACGGCTTCGGAAGACATCTTGCTTAACCTATGCCTAATTACCTGGCCCATGTAGCGTTCGCTATTCAAACGCTGCAGAGCCTCCTTAGCTACAAGCTATCTCTGGGATCCCCCCAGCCACCGCCCCCTCATGACTAGCTTTCAGAGCGTCCTCACCTTATCAGCTCTATCTAGGGCGAGCCGCTTGGTTTGGGCGAAAAAAGTGGCTAAGAATATTTTGAAAAGTTGTTGTTCAAGTGCTCCCTGGCTAGAGGGAGTAGAAGACCGTAGATAATAAATTACTGTCTATGGTTTCCGATGTTTAGAATGGCTCAGCATAGTCAGATGCGTACTAGGTATGGTTTGACATCAACGATATTGGACGAGCCGTCCGGTTTCTCGCATGTTGCTTGACCTAGATCTGCGAGATCAGGAGTTGTGAAGGTCAAGGTCGGTTTTCTAAGGAGCGGATAATCGGCGACCGCGACACTACCCCTCGTTCCTGTAGAAATTGCCGAAGCTGCTCTGACATGAAAGAAGCCCCTCGGTCCGAATGTATATAGGCAGGGGCTCCAAAGATGGCGAACAGTGAGCAGAGGCATTGTATAATTGCAGCAGCCGATATGTCTGAACAAGGAAGACAAAATGAAACCGTGAATATTCGTCGATAACCGTTAATATATATCTGTTCCTTGTTTTTACTTGGTAGCGGTCCTTTAAAATCAAGATTGAGTCTTTCAAACGGTTGTGTTGCTTTTTATTAAAACGCCAGTTTGGGGTTTATAAAACCGAGGCGTTATTTCAGCACACGTTCGACAAGAATTTGTAATTCTTTTTTTGCCTCCTCCACTGAGAAAGGCAAAAAGTTCTACACCTCACAGCATGAACCATTCGAGTAATGCCCGGGTGACAGAGATTGTTATGTAGCGTTCGGAGTTCGTCCCCGCTTGATGCCGTACAGCATGCTCTTGACAGTGTATCAGCCAGGTCGGTAGCTGACGTCAAAGGAGAAACAATTCTCCACCTCGCTATTTTCTCATTCTTTATTTTACTCGAAGTTTTAGAGTTGAACATAAAAGCAACTGATTTCTGGTCAGTAATAAGTTTAAAGTGGCGTCCGATCAGGTAGTGTCGCCATTTTCTTAATGCCTCGACTATGGCGTAGGCTTCCTTTTTCAATTGCGGGGTGTCGTCGTTCAGCCTGTGAGAGGGTCCTTGAAAAGAAGGCTACAGGACGATCAGCTTGTTTCAAAAGAAGCAATAATAGCACAGTCTGATGCATCCGTTTCAACAACCAGAGGAATATTTTGGTCTATTGTTGTAATTGCAGATTTCGCAATATCCTTTTCAGTCCTCGAATGCCTCAACGGCTTGATGGGACAGAGGAAACGTCTCTACTTGTGTCAATGGATGTATCTTTTCTGAGAACGAAGCAATCCATTGAGAGTAATGAGCAAACATGCCCATAGCACGTCGAAGGGAAGGCTGGTTGTGAGGGACAGGCATCTGGAGTAAAGGTTTCAATCGATCTGCGTCCGGTGCCATAAAACCTTTGCTTATGGTATACCCCAGTAGGTTTATTTTGTCCAGTCCAAATGAGCATTTGTCGTCGTTTAGGGTAAGGTTGTATTTATCGACGGCGGACATGAACCGTCTGAGATTTTCGTCGTGTTCCTTTCTATTATGGCCACATACTGTGTCGTTGTCGATATACGCAAATGTGCCTTCCAGTTTCTCATCCGTTATGATTTGGTCGACTATCCTTTGGAAGCTGGCTACCCCATTCGTAACGCCAAAAGGAATCCTGCGAAATTGATATAGTCGACCGTTCGCCTCGAAAGCAATGTATGGCTTGTCTCTAGGTCTAATGGCGATCTGATGGTACGCACTTTTTAAGTCCAGAGTGCTAAACATACGATATTTTGCTATTTCGCCTATCATTTCATCTATCCTGGGTAGTGGGAAGGCGTCCAAAAGAGTAAATCTATTTATGGTTTGGGAGTAATCTATAACCATTCTCTTTTTATGGTTTCTAGAAGTGGTTATAACTACCTGAGCCCTCCAGGGTGATTTGCTAGGCTCAATTATACCCCCCTCAAGTAGTCTTTTTATCTCAAAGTCAATGAATTTTTTATTATTATAAGAAAAACGTCTGGCGCTCACTGCTATGGGTTTGCAGTTTTCAGTTAGGTTTTCGAAAAGTGACGGGTACTGGATTTTTGCTGTCGCCAATCCACAAATTTTCAATGCGGGCATTGAACCGCCAAACGGAATTTCAACCTGTGAGTGTTGCTGCAAAAAATCGTGTCCCAGTATTATTTCGCAACAAAGGTTTTTCATTACGGATAATTTAGTAGTTTTATAGGAGACGTCATTAAATAGTAAGTCCACCAAACAATAACCACTTTTACTTGCGCAGACAATGACGCGTTTGCCATTGTTACTCTGCTGGGGAGGGGACAAAATACAATTTGTTGGTTTTTACCAAGCTTTCTTTGATAAAATTTCCTGAGCTCCCGGTATCGAGCAGGGCATTTGTAGACCTCCCCGTTAATTTTCACTTTTACAATAGTTTTTGAAAGGCAGTCGGGGGAGGCGGCTAAAGTTGCAAAGTATTTTGACGAGTGGATTTGTATAGAGTTTTAGAAGACTTGCATACCTTTGAAAAAATGACCAAGTTTTCCACATTTATGACAACGAGTATCTCTGGCAGGGCATGAGACTCGTAGGTGTTTAGATAAGCCGCAAAAAATAGCAAGTGTCCTTTTTTAAAGCGGCAGTGACCGATTGTTCTTGAAGCTTCGTCGGACTATCGTCATGAGGGGGGACAGTAAGAACAGGTGGGTTTAACGCGGCGCCCATATGGTGTCTGGCTGTAAATAAGAACTAGACTGCTGTATAGCACTTTCGAAGATATAGGCTTGCTCGTAAGCTGTTCTAAGTGTAAGGGTCTTATTCTCAAGAAGACGTTGTCTTATCTGAGTATTGCGTAAGCCGTTAATGAAGGCGTCCAAAATGTGTAGCTCTTGGGCCTCTAATGCCGTCATTGGGCAGAAGTTGCAATCTTGCTCAGTGTCCGAAGGCTCTTAAGAAAATGGTCCAATGTCTCGCCTGATTCTTGTCGGCGAGTCGCAAGTAGGTGTCTAGAAAATATCTCATTTTGGGGCTTTATGTATGTAGCGTTCAGTACATCGATTGCTTCTGCGTAGGTAACGCAATCCGAGATAATTTCGTTGACTGTGTGAGACAGGTAGTTGGTTAGGAGCGCACGCTTATTGATGGGACGTCCCGGTCTTTCTGAATGTAGAACCTCGATGAAATTTGTAAATGTCTCCCGCCAATGTTTCCAGCACTTGTCGGCTGAATCGCTTTCTGGATCTGTGGTAAGTCGCTCAGGTCGCATAAATTGTTCCATTCTTAATTGAATAAAATGTAATGAAAACAGGACAAGAGATTCTGTCTAGTAATCGTTTATTCAATTAAGAATACTACTACTCATCGATATTGAGTCACCCCCCCCAAGGCCTTTTTAACGTGGGCATTCCCGAGCCATTAGGCTCGGCCAAAAAATAGCCCATTTGAACCCGTATAAACGGGTTCAGGGCCGGTTTTACCTCCCCGAAGGAGACTCCGCCCTTCGGCGTAGCCTCCTTCGGGTTAGAATACTACTACTAATCTGACTTGACAGCGGAAGTATACAGCTTTTATAGCTTGGATTATCTAAGAGGAGATAATCCATATTCACAACAGTATGGATCAGTTATAATGAATTTAGTACAGGAGATAAGGAAATTGAACATGGATTAGGCTCCACTAGAGATAGTTTGAAGTGTAAAATGATGAGACCTTGCCTTAGTGTATGGATCAGTTATAACAAATTTAGTATAGAAGATAAGGTAATTGAACATAGGCTGTACTAAAGGTAGTTTTTACCCAACATTGCAAATTACTACAAAACCAAAACATTAACCTGAAATACAAGTCATATTCTTAAATAGCCTTGTCAGTAGACTTTCATACGGATGGGATGCATAGTGCCACATCTGTTCAGAAATATCTAAACTTTCAACAGTATACAATTGCTAAAATCAATGGTTAAAAATGGCTTGAACAATTGAAGTTTGTGGGTCTTGGCAAGATCATCCTTCCACAAAACTTGTGGACTGTCATTAAAGAATTATAAATGAAGGACTACAAAATAACAGAAACCACATCCTTTGAGGAATTTCAACAGCAGCAACAACTAAAATGGCTAGCACATGTAACTCAAAGTGAAAATAATGACATAATCAAGAGGCTGACATTCAACACTAATTCAAATAAAAGGTTAGGAAGGAAACTCCTACTAATACTGGAAAGAGTGATAACAAATACTGGACTTGTGAAGCCTGTTTTTCTAAAAAATTGTTTTAGGATAAAGATTTTATAAATTTCAACTAAAGGAGTACTGGATGCTCAGTTAATGCATGCCAAATGTTTCCTTATAAGGAAATGGCTAATATTACCATTAATATTAGCACACTGCAAACGGAATTATGTGGGTGTATAACACATATTTACTTATAAATATACTTTATATCCAAAAATTTATTAACTTTTTATTATGTAGGGAAGATGGTTTATCAACAAGGGTTTTGATATCAATATGTATTTGCAAGAATATGCATGCTATGATGTCAGTCCTCATAAGGGAATGATGCTTACAGATCAAATTAAATTATTGTAAAGGAAGCTTGAATTGGATCACTGTCATTCTGTCTATTTCCTGTCTTCTTAAAACAAAATCTTCCCATGACAGATACAATGAAAAGAAATACGAGTAAACCAGTAAGCAAGAGAATTACCTACTCCCCATCAACCTTTCTTTCTCCAATATTCATGGAATACATTTCAATTTCTGTAGTGTAGAATGTTTTCTCTTGAAACAATCTCTAGATTTTATTCACTCTGCGAAACTAATTTAAATTTTTCTATTGCTACCAATGAGTTCTCTGTTCCAGCCTATGTTCCTCTTTGTCAAAAAGATTCTAGGATACATATGCCTTGGTGTTTATATCCAGAAAAAAATCTTCCAATTCAAGAGAACTGTCTCTTGAATCCCCAGATGATCCCTTTTATGTGCTTTTGACTTTTGTTATTGCACTCTGTTATCTATCTCTTTTTCCTTTATCACTCTCCTTCTTCTCAGCACTGCAATATATTAGAAAAAAAATTCTGACAATATAGAAATGACTACCTCTCTAGATTCATATGTGAACATTTTTGCGTTTGATGGTTTTAAAGCTCATTACATCAAGTGGTTTAAGCATTCTAATATCACTGATATTGCTGGTATTCAGACTTTCAATTTTTCTATTGCTCTCTCTTGGTCAAATAGTGAATTTCCCTATGTGTTTTCCTAATAAATCTAATCAATATGCTTCTTTACTTGATTTGTTCCTTAATTCCTCGCTTAGTTCTTGTCGAGCATCACAACTCTGTCCTGTCTGGTAATTTGGATCACACAGTAGTTTCTGTTGATATTTCTTTTGCAATATCTATTAGAAAGAAAACCTCCTATAGACAAAACTTCTTTCTGTTACCAGCATGCTGATTGGGATTCATTTTTTGACTTTCTTCAAGATGTCCCTTGGATTGATATTCTTAACCTTCCTATTGAGAATTGTATCATAAAGATTTCTTCTTTGGTTAAAGTCAACATTGATGCTTTTGTTCCTTCTTGGAAATATCAGGTTAAACCACAATCTTCTCCTTGGTTCATGCCAGCCTGTTCAGCAACTATAGCCCACAAGAATTATTTCTTCTGGGTGTTCCACAGTGATAGTTCCAATCATAAGACACCTATTTGTGTTTGCTTGCAATAATTGCAAACATGTCCTCAAAGAGACTAAATTTTTGTTTGCTGATAGAATGAGGCATTATATAGCTTCTAACAAGTTTGACTCTCATGACTACTGACGGTTTTGTAATAGTGTCTAAATAAGAGTAAATCTTCTATCCCTCCTCCCTTCATTTAATGTGAGGTGTTAAAATCTTGACTGACTGAGAATATATTTACTTGACTTTCCATTACAAGGGTCGGCCAAAAAGTTCATAGGCTGACCAAGATACTCTCATGAAATGTGAACAAATGAATTTTATTTTTCAACACAGTCTCCCTTGCAATCTACACACCTCTTTTGTTGGTGTTGCATTGCTTGGATCCTATTGGTGAAGAAGCTGTTGGTTAAAAAAGTCATCATTAGCTGATATAACATCATTATCATACTGGTTTCCAGCCAAGTATTTTTTCATGTTGGGGAACAGTTGATAGTCAAATGGGACTAAGTCAGGAGAATAGGGATGGTGATAAACTTGTTCAAAGCCACAGTGATTGGTGAAGAAGCTGTTGGTCAAAAAAGTTATCAGTAACAGATATAACATCATTATCATTGCGATACTGGTTCCCAGCCAAGTGTATTTTCATGTTGGGGAACAGATGATAATCAAATGGGACTAAGTCAGGAGAATAGGGAGGGTGATCAACCTGTTCAAAGCCACAGTAATTCACATTTGACAAGGTTTTCCATATTGGTTTTCTTAACAAGTTGAAATGTTATGATATTTCTGGATGAATTTTTGAACTGATTCAGTCTTTTCTATCAAATTGTGAAATGAAAATCATCTTGAATGGCCACTCTTCTAGATCTTTTTACATTGCTGCAGGTGTCTCCAGAAAAAAAAATGGGAGTCGTATTATATACAAGCACACATTTTCAGAAATTTTTGCTCAGCTTAAAAAACCTCTTATTTGAAACAGCAATATTGCAAATACATTCAGCACAATAGATAATAAAACACAATGTAGGCAGGTGATGATAACAATGGTTTACAAAAGGTATTTATTATGTTGACAATATCTGTTTCTCTTTTCATTCTAAATGAAAGAATATTTTTTTAATTTTCATAGCTTAGAAATATAATATTATAATATATTTCTTTATTAAATAAATTTCCACTTTGCTCAGTTTAGCACTGATGTGCTCACTGCCATAGCTGAATTTGTATACCAAGCACTTGACAATAATTGCGAAGCTCAAGCTATGGCTCTAGATATCTCTAAAGCATTTGATAGGGTTTGGTATGCCAGCCTTCTTCGTAAGCTTCAGGAATACAGCATTAGAGGACGATTATTTGGCTTAATTAAATCATTCCTGTCAAACCATGAAACGAAGGTTGTCCTCCAAACCACGAAATGAATGTTTTTCTCCAGTTCCTCTTATACGAACACTGGTGTTCCCCAAGGTTCTATCCTGGGTCATACACTGTTTCTGATCTTCATCAATGATCTTCCTGATGTCATCTGTGTAGATGACACTATTATTTACTCTTGCCTCAATAAAAAATCTGGCATTGCTGACAAAACTAACCTGGCCGTTGGTCTTGAAAAGGACCTCCAATCTGTGGATGACTGGGAAAGGAAATGGCTTGTAAACTTTAATGCCTCCAAAACAAAACTGCTCTCATCTACCCACCATAGAGAACCCTCTCTGCCTCCCATCAGAATGGCTGATGCCCAACTCCACAAGTGTGCCTCTCTGCACCTGCTTGGTCTCACACTTTCCACTGACTGACCTTCATCTACCACAAGGGAAGTTGATTCTCTGTGTCACACCAGAGGGTTTTTCTCATCTGAGCCCATCTTTCAAATCTACAAATCAGCCATTCATCCTTGCATTGAATACTGCTGCCATATATGGCCTGGTTCCCCTATTGTTCATCTTGAGGTCCTCAACAAAATCTAGACATGTATATGCAATGTGATAAGTCCTGATCTGGCATCTCATCTACAGTCACTTTCTCACAGACATGCTGTGGCTTCCCTCTGTCTTTTCTACAAGTATTTTCATGGCAACTGCTCTGATGAGCTACTTTCACTGGTTTCCAAACTACATGACTTTATGTATACTACCAGATTGGCATCTCAGTCCCACCCTTTCACTGTCAAAATGGTTAAATGTAGCTGTCTCTTCTACTCCAACAGCTTTTTATCTCACACATCACATCAGTGGAACTCCCTTCCACTTAATTGCTTCCCTGATAGCTATAACCTCTTTTCTCTTACTTTCACTCTCTGTAACCCCTTGCGTGCTAGTGGCACTCCTGCCTTGCTTGGTGGTGATATGCTTTAAAAAAAAGAAAAAAAAGAAAAGTCACATCAAACAGAAAAGTATGATAGATTAATTAACACCTTAAAATATATTACAGGGTAGGTCCAATTAGGAAATTTCTTTGAAAACAGAAATTAAAACAGAAATTGAGAAGAAACATCCAATGGCTAAACATCCAGTTCATCTCTATTCTTTAGTATCATGAAAAATTAAATATTTTAGTGAAATATATGTATGACACTGAGATTTTAATGGATAATATGATATAACTGTTCAAAAAAATTTATGTAAGAATTACTTTACTATGGGTTCATATACTCAAGAATGTAATTTATTCCGTTTTTAGCTTCAGAAACAAGGAGTCATTATACTTAAGTTGTATTATACACAAGAAAATACTTTCTGATATACCTGCTATATTTGATGACAAATAAGACTCCTTTTGTCCTCCCCCAAAAATGGATCACAAACATTTCATGGGCTGTATACAGGGTGCAATGGATAAATTATCATTGAAATTTGACAAAAATGGAAATAACACTGACATCTCATTTTAAGAGATATATTTACCAAAATTATACAAAAATATCTTGAAATACTAAAGAGCAAATTTATTCAATAAAATCACCATTGGCTGTAACCATGGCCTGCAGATGACTCCCCTGTAACTTTTCTAGGCATAGTCTAAGAGAAGGACTGAATTTAAAACCATGGGAAAAACAATGAAAAACAACTCCATTATGTTTCCTAATATGTCATAGCAATTCACAGATAATGAAGTTGTGGAAAGTCATGATAATCTACATCCTGAAGGGATATGGCATTTTTAAAAGTTATACAACCACTCCTCATTTAAAAATCAGGTTTTATACCAGTGGTTTCTAACCAATTTTTGGCCATGTCCAGCCTAAGCACCTCTAGAATCCTGATGCCTCCACTGCGACATATAATTCTTATTATTCAAAAAGTGAACTTTTATTCATGTTGAGGAATCCTAAAAAGCCATTAACTTGGTCTAAACAAACTTCTAAAGAACAGAGAGTAAATTTATTTAATAAAATTGCCATCAGCTTCAACAACAGTTTCCAGATGAGTTCGGAATCTCCTGCAACTTTTCTGGATGGTCTCCTTGTTTAAGTTGGTGAATGCTGCCATAATCCTTGCTTCAGTTCATCTTTAGTGTTAAAAAGAGTTTTGTTGGTCTCTCACTCAACTATGCTCCACACATGATAATCAAGGGAGTTGCAGTCTGGGAAGTAAGGTGGCCAGCTATAAGGGGTGATGAAGTTGCAGAAATTGTCTGACAACCATGACTGGGTTCACCTGCTTGTTTGGCATGGTGTTGCCATAGTGTCTTCCAGCAGCCACCTTCTTGACCCAGGGAAGCACTACCTCCACAAGGCCTCTGTGTTGAGTTTGAGTCCCTGTGGAAAGCTGAATGGAGGCATAGCGTCACAATCACTAGTGATTATTCCAACCACCTTCATAATCACCATTAGGTTCATCCAACTCTTTCTGAATCTTCTGCACTGTCCTCAGATTGTCACCCAAACACTCTGAAATGTTTCCATTGGAGCTTCCAGTATGAATGCCAAGCAGTACATCATACCATTTCGAAATTTCTGCTAGCACGAATTGCATCATGATGCTCTTTTTTTCACAGACAGTGCCCAACTGACCAAAAACGACCAAAATCAAAAACAATGCACATGAGCAAAATTAAAAATATAAAATGGTGACAATTTACCTATCATATTGTGTAGTTTAGATGAAAAGGAAATTGAACGTAGAATAGGCTGCACCAGAATTAGTCATATTCTTAAATAGCCTTGTAGGATCTAGACTTTCATATGAATGTCATGGCTGGCACCACATCTGTTCAGAAATATCTAAACTGTCAACCACTTTATAAGATCAATGGTTAAAAATAGCTTTGAGTGATTAAAGTTTGTTGGTTCTGGCAAGGTCATACTTCTTGAAACCTTGTGGACTGCCATTAAATAATCACAAAGAACTATAACAAATAGTAGAAACCATATAAACTACCAATAGCGGCAACAACTAAAATGGATAGCACATGTAATTAATAAATAACGATATAATCATAATGTTGACATGCCACACTTCTTCAGATAAAAGGTTAGGAAGGAAACCCCCATCAATACTGCAAAGAGTGCTAACAGGCACTGAACTTGAGAAACCTAATTTTCTAAAAAATTAAGATAAAGATTTTATAAATTTCAACCTAAGCAATACTGGCTGCTCGTTCAATGAATGCCAACTGTTTCCTTGGAGGGAAACAGTTAATATTACCATAACATTATTATATGGGAAGTGCAGGTAACTGGTACATTAATATTTAGCCAGAGACCAATGGTTGGCAACACCCAGCCACTAGGCCACATCTGGCACATGAAGGATTTTTGTCTGGCCTGCCATCTTAATACCTGAACACTAATTACCTAATTAATTTGTAGAGCAAGTGGCAGAAAAAGTATCAATTGGAGTTAATTGATTTACAATGAAACAAATGTTTGAAATTCAAATTTCATTCTGAATTCACTGCTGATTTCTATAAGAAATATGTTTTGTCAAACAAAAAATATAAAACTTATTGAATAATGTGAAAATTATGGTTTCATTATTGGAAAGTACATATGATTGTGAACAACTTTTTTTCAAAAAAGAATATACTATAGTCATTTAAAATATTCTGCATTGTTTGGGACAGGTGTGAATCCATTTCTTCTTCCCCCAAGTATGGGTTAAATAACAGAGAAGACTAGACTCTCAAGCTTTGGTTATCAACCAGTCTAAGAGAAGGATAACTGTGAATTTGAAGCCAGTTAGATATATGGATGGCAATTCCACCCTATAAAAAGCCTACTTGATATGGAAAAGAAAGCAGCAAGCCTAACAGTGAGGTTGTGACCCTATACTCCCTATGGCATGAGAAAGAATCTTTTAGGATCTAACACCATGTTGTACTCAGAATTATTAATATTGAATTAAGGTAGATTACATTAATTGCTGAAATCATTAAAGCTACAAATTGCACTTAAATTGTTGAATGTGTAGGAATCCTTCTACTTGGTTTTTCGTTGAATGTTAAAATTTGGATTATCGTGTAATATTGACGAAAAAGATGACCAAAGTAGTTTACGTTTTCAATTAGAAATAAAGAAATTAGAGATGCAAGAAAGAATAGAATTGGAAAGATTAAAAATTGAAGCTGAAATAGAGTTAGAAAAATTGAAATTACAACGAGAAAATAGAAGTCAAAATTCCAATAATTCTTCTTCATTAAGTGCAACATTTGATGCAGGAAGATATATCAAATTAGTACCTAAGTTTTATGAAAAAACGGTGGAAAAATATTTTCCTCACTGGAGTTTGTCAACGCTGTCGTTTTTAACATGAGGTCATGAAGGTCATCGGTGAGAGGTGTGTGGAATTTGGTGGCAGCCGCGTGTATATTGTTTTTGGGGAACGGATTTCGTATGTTTTTATACACTTTTTCCGAACAATATAAACCAGAATTAAATTATTTATTTATTTCTAATTGGCCCTAAGAAGTCACGTGGTATGTCTTCTACTACGTCCGTACAATATTTGGTCGGTATCTACCTAAAAATAATGATGACTAATACAACAAACATTCTGATTTGTAATCTATGATTTTATTGGTGTGTTTTAAGATGTAAGTGTTTTCTTGAGTTTGATTGGTTTATAAATATTGTAGTTGATATTTTAGTGGACATGACAAATGCAAAAGTTTCCAATTACTTTAAATTATTCTAAATGTATAATAATTACCAATTTGTAAGTAGATGCATGATATTGTGTCTTTTATGCATGAAATGTTGGCCACTTTCTGAGATATTTATTTTCCTAAATAGTGTATTTTTTACAGCTGGCTTTAGGAATGAGATGAGAGATGACTTAAAAATGGCTGTGCAAAAGGTTTCAACCATATTTCTTTTTTGTTTTTCTTTCTGCTGTAAATTCTTTTTACAATATCACTGATATTTTTTCTTTTTTAATTGATTTAAAACTCTGGCTTCAGGTGTCTGCATTCTTACATTGCTTGTTGAAATTATAGCAAAAATTTTCCAAGAAAACTGGGTGAAGAAGAAACTTTGGAATTTCCGGAAGTGATTTCTCTGAGGTACTTTTGCAGTTTCAAATCATTGGAATCATTTTAGATCAGTAAACATTTGATAAAACTCATTTCAGAATATTTCACTTGTATCTAACAGCACCAAATTGAAACGGTAACTGTACCTTTTTAATAATTACCATTGTGCAAGTAGATTAACATTATGTCTTTTAAAAATGACCGTGCAAATTTTCAGTAACCCCAATTCTTTGTTTTTTTCTGTTTAACAGTTACACTATGATTATACAAGTTGTTTATTTGTAAAAGCACTGTTTTTTTTTTACAATATTGCTCACCCTGTACAGGGCTCAAGAGCCATTCTTAGTAGAGGATTACAGAGTAATCCTCACAGTTTATGTGGATATTTGGGGAAGATAACAGTTAACCTTAAACTTGAACAAGTAAAAAATGTAGTGATCATGGAAGCAAGGTCTTTGGAGTCAGTTTCAAAAAGTAGCAGTTTGTAAGAAGAAGCTGCTGAAGTGGAACTTATATCTCACCAATGGTATATAAAAGGAATGAGGGTGGTTCAGTAGAAAGTGTTTAATATGGCTGGTCTTAGCTGTGACGTTTAAAACTGGTGGAACTCAGGAATGTACTTTGAAAACTTCCTGTGGAAATAGCAACAGAGCAGCATGAGGCTTGCTATATTTCATCTGTGGGAAAGAGGTTGTAGAAAATAATTAACCACTTACAAAGCTGTGTAGATACTTTTGGACTATATCAAAATTGAAAAGTGAAGACTGGGCAACTCCTGCTCATTTATAGCAGTAGTACTCCATTTTCAACCTGATCTGGCTCTTGTAAAGGTAGGGCATTGCAGGAGGAGTGGTACAGGGAAGTCATGAGTTTCTCTTGAGGTCTGGGCTGAGTTTAAGTCCCAATAAGTGCTCAAGGCTATTTATTTATTTATCTAGGTTAATTTATTGAATTAAAACTCAAAATGGGTAAAATGTGTTAAGAAACAAAATGTCAAAGCAGAAGACACCTGGATTTTAGGTTGATATTTATTACTATTTTTATTGATTGATTCACTTTCTATAGATTATCAACCCTTTGCAGCTCATTTAAAGCCAGGAAATAATTTTTATATTTTAAAAATTTGGTGTGGGGGGATAATAATGGTTTAATAATACAAGTCTTACTAATTAAGCCATAATTTGGGGGAAAAGAAGTAGATTTATACCTTTCCCAAAGGTATTTGCACATAAGTGAATATAAAAAACCCAACTGGAATTGAAATTCAGTACTCCTATAACATGGCCTTGCACTTCATTCTTTCATTTGCTTTTGTCCCATGTTGTGTTCCTTCATCACAGAGCAGTGAAGATCGAATTTTGTCTGTACCTGAGTGCTGGATCAGGTGGTTGCAGAACCATGCTAGAAAAGGACAAAGAATCCTTCCTCTGGTGAAAATTAAAATATCATAACAAAATAATGAAGAAGGTCGCCAGGTTAATTTTCAATTTGTTTACATAGTTTTTGACACAACAAAATTAACCCTTCCTGTTAAACTCTCTATTTGACACTTTGTATTTTCCTTTTAAAACTTGGAGTGGGTTAAAAACAACAGTACAAAGTTGAGAATTCTCTTGGCAGCAGGTCATGTGGAGTTCAGCATCTCCTTCATCCACTGCTGTCTCATCTTATCTGCATCTCTTGGTTCCAACTGCTGGCTTGCTTAAGCATTCTGTTTATATGTATTTCACCCAACTCCTACCACATATCACAATTCATTAATATTCATATCAATTAAATTTTCTATCTCTTCATTTTTGGAAAGGATACTAACCTTCAAACAAAGCGGTCACTTATTCAAAACAATACATTCTTCAACAACAAACTTTGTTTATCATTTCTTCCTATGTTCTGATGGCAATTAAATTGTTTACATTATTGGCTTTGCAATTTATCACAACTCAATTCACTTTTCGGTTTTGCGAATCATAACAATTCCAATTGCCTTTCAGTTTATATTTTACATTTCTCAAACCATGTTTTGAATTCAACATTCCAGTCAATGTTTCTGGCTATGAGAAAGGAAAAAAAAAAACATTTCTAATTTTTTCCTTGCTTCATATTTTAATTCATGTTTTCACCTTAATGTTTTTAACATTTTTAACCCTTCCAATTCTCCCATTCCCATACAGGGTTTTCACATGAACCCTTTTTTTCATACTACCAGTGTCACTATAGTGTCACACTCCAATTAACAATTCCAAGCCATTATTCTCATTAAGGCAAACCTTTCAAAATCTATGCTGTTATTTTTTGATTGATTGATTGATTCATTCATTAATTTTTTTACAGCTTATCAATCCTTTGCAGGTTATTTAAAGCCAGAAAATATTTTTAGTTTGTAATAGTTGGGGGGATCAGAGAGATAATAATGGTTTAGTGAGACAAGTCTGGTATTTCCAAAAGGTCACCCATCTAGATACTGACTAGACTTGACATTGCTTAACTCTGGTGATCGAATGGGAACCTTAGGAGGGGGTTAAATAACAATGGTTTAGTGATACAAGTCTTACTAATTAACCCATAGATGGGGGAGAAGAGGTGTGTTCATACTTTTCCCAAGGTTATTTGCGTGTATGTGAAAGCCAAGGAGAATTGGAACTCAGTTCTCTGATTAACAATTCTGAGCCATTATCCATTACATCACTTGGACATCCAAGCTTACAGCACCTGGTATTCCTAAGTGATCGCCCATCTAGATAGTGACCAGGCTTGACATTGCTTAACTTCGGTGATTGAATGGGAACTGGTATTTCTACTGTATGTGACCATAAACCTATTTATTACTTGTGAGTATCAGAAATTTTCTGAATGCAATATTGAATGACAAATGCCCATTAATACTCTTTTTATTTCTTGAGTGCTTATACTAAACATCCCTAAACTTAAATTTCAAATGAAACCACAGAGGTTTCATCTCAAATGAAAGTGATTTGCCTTGTGAAATATAGTCTATACATTTTTTATGCTTTTATGGAATTAAAGTTTGCATGTTGGTATATTGTAGGTGTGTGCATGTTCATACATAAACAATTGAAGAAGAAGCAACAACAATTTGAGTTTCTACTATAGACTGTTTATTTTTTTTATAGAAACTGTAGGGAAACAAAGTTCTCAATGTCTCTTGGGTATGTCTGCTTTTTTTTTAGTCCAGGCATAAGTTAGAGTAAGTAATAATAAGAATGGTTATAATGGTTGAGCTCAAATCAGCTTTGGACTGAGTTGGAATGACCAATGTAAAGGCTGCACTTACTTCATTGATGGGGGTTCTGCAAAACAAGTTAGAATGATATCTGTTGGAAAGTGGAAAAAGAAAGTGCAGTTCTATCCTTTTCAGAAGTGTGGTCATAAAATTGCAAAAAGGACTAAAATCTTTTTCAGTTTCTTTATTACTAACAACATGAAAAAAAAATTTTTTTTTCATTTTTTATTATTATATTTTTATTGATTTTATTTCACTTTTCTGCACCCTAATATCAAGTTATACTCATAATTATTAATATTGAATAAAGGTTGATTACATTAATTGTAGCAATCTTTAAAGCTGTAAATTGCACTTTTAATCTTACAGTTTAATGCAAAAGTCTTTGGCAATTTTAAACTATTGTAAATTTATAATAATTACCAATAAGTAGATGTTTTTACATATGAAATGTTGGCCACTTTCTAAGATATTTATTTTCCTAAATAGTGTTTTTTTTTTCCAGCAGGCTTTAAGAATGAGAAGACAGACAACCTAAAAATGGCTGTGCAAAAGGTTTCAGCCATATCACCTTTTTGTTTTTCTGCTTTTCACTGTGAATATGCAAATTGTTTTTGCAACATGACTGATTTTTTTCTTTCTTAATTGATTTAAAACTCTGATTTCAAGTTTCGGAATTCTTACGTTACTTGTTGAAACCTAGATTAAGATAATGGAGATGGTGAAGGAACTTTGAAATTTCAAGAATTGGCATCTCTGATGTACTCTTGAAGTTTCAAATCATTGGAAGCATTTTAGATCAGTAAAGACCTGGTAAAACTCAAAAGCTGCAGTAGAGGACATTACAGAAAGTGATCAGAATAGCAAAAGCTCAAAGAAGAAGTTTCACTTGTGTCTACTTATCATAAAAGAATCTTTTATGATCTAATACCATGTTGTACTCACAATTATTAATATTGAATTAAGGTTGATTACATTAATTGTGGAAATCTTTAAAGCTGTAAATTGCTCTTATACAGTTTAATGCAAAAGTCTTTAGAAATTTTAAACTATTGTAAGTTTATAATAATTTTCAGTAAGTCGATATCTGATAATTTGTCTTTACATGAAATGTTGGCCTCTTTCTGAGATATTTCTTTTCTAAAATTGTTTGTTTTTTTCTGGATGGATTTCTAACCGAAAAGAGAAATAGGAGATGACCTCTAAAAATACCTGTGCAAAAGGTCTCTAGCCATCTTGCCTTTTTGTTTTTCAGCTTAATAGTTCCACTGGGAATATGGTATTTCTTTTTTTTTATTGCAACAACAATAATAATAAAAAAAAAATAATTACAACTTTGACTTTGCATTTCATCATTTTTTTCTACACTTGTTGACATCATATTGAAAATTTGCAAAGAGACTAATAATGGAGATGGTAGACAAAATAAGCCAGCAAGTAATTGCTAAGAAACTTAGGAATTTCGAGAAATGGTATTTCAGAAATTCTTCCAAAGTTTCAAAATACTGGAAGTGATGTATGATCTACCAGAATGTGGCGTCTCTCACTCTTGAAGTTTGCAGCATCAGAGAGTAGAGAAAACTGATCAAGATAATAAAAACTCAACTGAACAAAACTGGTGTCAGTAGGTGAGTCACCTGGAAATTACTCTAAGATGAGGACCATTTTTAATAGCCAATATGGTTATGACATAGATTGGCATCGGATGAAAGTCAAAATAAATGAGAGGAATTGGAATGCTTAAATGTAGGTAAGTTTTATTTAGTAGGAAAATGAAAGAACATAAACTTTCTCGTACAACACTTAGTACCTTTGTACAGGTGAAAAATCCATGATACACAGTATAAATATCTAGATAGATAGATATGGACACATGGATCATCCTTTTAAGGATGATCTATCAAATACCTACTTGGCACAGGGCTCGCCCCTTGGCTGGTGGTATTATGGCTAGGACTAACTTGGACTGGCTCCGGCCTGGACCAGCTTGGGCATGCTAAGATCAGCTATGACTAGCTTAGACCAGCTCTGACCAGCTTGGACAAGCTACGACCAGCTAAGACCAGTTTGGACCAGTGGCCCGAGTGAAAACATTCGGGTCCCCATGTTAAAAACTGACCTTGTGTCACAACCTGACTCAGTAGGGGGGGTCAAGTAAATATCGATAGATATGGAACAAATTTGATAGTTTTTTGACTACTTGATTTATTTTTTATAGTTTATCAACCCTTTTGGGATTATTTAAAGATGAAACATATTTTGGATTGTAAGAGGTTGCTTACAATACCCAGGTTCAAGTAGTACCCCATCTAAGTAGTAACTATATTTAAAACCTCTTAACTTTGGTGATTGTATTTTCAATATGATTTAACTGGAGAATCTCTTTGTTTTTATGTCATTAAGTTCTATGATGTTTAAAGTAAATTGATGACTAAAATTAACAAGTGAATCCTGACCTGATTTAAACTGGAAGTAAGCAGGTAAGTAATATATTCACAACTCTGCTACTTGAACAGCGTGGAAAAAATTAACTAACAGATACAGTGCATAGATATAGAGGACTAAGGATTTAAACTGAGTGCACAGATACTACATTGACTCTAGGTAGAGGGGCATGTAGTGATAATTTGATCTGAAGCAAAGCAAACATACTACACTGATCCTAAGCAGGGGGTTATGGCTCAACACTTTGATCCTAGGCTGAATGCACAAATACTACACTGATCTTAGGTAGAGGTCAATGACAGGAAAGTTTGATCCTATGCTGAGTGCACAGATACTACAATGATTCTTGGTAGAGGGCCATGAAGTGATACTTTGATCTGAAGCAGAGCAAACATACACCATGATCTTAGGCAGCGGCCATGAAGTGAAACTTTGATCCTATATTGAATGCCTGGATACCACATTTATTCTAGGTAAAGAGCCACAAAGAGACATCTTGATCTGAGAAAAAACAAACATACTACACTGAGACTAGGTAGCAGCCATAGAGTGAAGCTTTAATCCTAAGCTGAGTGCACAGATACTACAATGATTCAGGTAGAGGACCATGGAATGAAACTTACTGCACTGATCCATGGAGTGAAACTTTCATTCTATGCTGAGTGCACAGATACTACATTGATTCTAGGTAGAGAGCCAATAAGTGTCACCTTGGTCTGAGTCAGAACAAATATACTTCACTGATCCTAGTGAGGGGGCCATGGATTGGAACTTTCATCCTATGCTGAGTGCACAGATACTACATTGATTCTAGGTAGAAGGCCATGAAGAAACACCTTTGTCTGCGGCAGAGCAAACATACTACACTGATTGTAGGCAGGGGACATGGAATGAACCTTTCATTCTATGCTGAGTACTCAGATATTATATTGATTCTAGGTAGAGGGCCACAGTGACACTTTGATCTGAGGCAGAGCAAACACACTACACTGATCTTAGGTAGGGGCCCGTGTAGTGACATTTTGATTTAAAGCTGAGTGCATTGATACTACACTGATCCTCGGTAGAAGGCCAGAGAATAACAATTTGATCATAGACAGAAAACAGATACTCTGATTCCAGCCAGATTCGTATATAAATAATCTTGTTATTTTTTATTGGTACTACGCTAGTAAAACTAAATAAAAAGGAGATTTCTTTTGGACCACTTTCTCCATGTACATGTGCATGTGCGTGCATGAAGAGGGTGAGAAAGATAGAGAGAATAAATTTGAGAGATACAGAGAAAAACGAAGAGATATATAAGGAAATAGAAAAATAAGAATAGTGATAGTTCTAAGTGAGTAAAATGCACAAAAAAATGCACACTGATCGATTAAAAATAAATGATATAGGAATGCATAGAAATTAACAAACAAGAGTTGCATTTTGTTAATCTATGACAAAGTGTAAAAAATCTTTTAGAAACTAAAGTGACGTTTAAGTTGATGTGGTTACAAATGTACATAAAGCAGAGGGGGGATGCTAAAATTTTAAATTTATATTAAATTTAAAAAAAAAAAGAAACTAAATGAAATCAGCTAGGTTATATACCAAACAAATTTAAAAAAATTAAATTTAAAATTTCTGTGTCCCCTCTCCTTTATGCGCATGTGTAATCACATCAATGTAAGCATCACTTTTAGAGTCCGACGAAAATAAAGTTATAAAGGACGAAATACTTCACAAGAAATTTTTTTTCCACTTTGTTATAGATTTTCCTAAAATTGTTCTGAGATATAAAAATTTATACATCGTTTTCCCACTTTTGTAAAATGTAAATCTCTAACATTAATTACTTTCATTCAAGTATGATTTTCGGAGTTACTTTTTAGTTTCTTATGCTTTTTAAAATTACTGAATGGATAATGTCTCTGAACAAAATTTATATACAGAATAAAGAAATAAATAGAAATAAGTCTAGCTAGAGAGCATTAGCAATGATAGATATTTATTTAGAAATAAGATATACATAGAAAAAGATGTTATATTGCTGTTGCTAATAGATCAAAATAAGATAGGTTCAAAGTAGTTGAAATAAAATACAGATCAAATATTGATTGATAAGTAGGTTAATTGATAGATTGAGAGAGAGAGAGGAAATTATCTCAAATGTAAAAATTCCGAAGTTGAAGAAAAATTTCACTTCAACAAAGAAAGAAAAAGGAAAATAAAATTATACAAAATGTAAAACGTGTGAAAAAAAAGAAAAGAAAGTTATCTGAGAAGTGGGAAAATATGAAAAGATGCAAAAAAAATAAAGAACAAAAGTGACATAGAAACTGGAGTGAAGAAGAGGATTGTGAAAAAAAAAGGTAGATAAATGAGAATAAAGACATTTATGAAGAAGATAAAGAGAGGAGAAAGAACTTTGGAAAAAAAAAAAGAAAGTAAAAGTGAAAGTGAGAGAGAGCGAGAGAGAGGAAATATAGCTTGTAGAAAAAGAGTAGAGAAAAAGTGGGAAAGAAAATAAAAGCTTGGTGAAGAAAAACGAGGAGCAGAATCAAGCACAGAAACGATGGAAGCTGCTGCTTCTACTGCTGCCATCGTCTCCGTCAACGACGTCTCCGTTCCCCATTGTCGGTGCCACCGCCTCCGTCATGGTCGCAGTGAATGACGGCTGCTGCTGATTGCTTCTTGTGGCCAAGTGAATACAACACAACACAACAACGTTAATACATTTCATACATACACAACATCATGTTACTCTGGAGTGGATAGATAGATGCGTGTGTGCTCTTCTTCGCTTCCTCCTAAAAAAAAAGTCTTTTAAAATAAGTAAGTACTTTACTTGCTTACTAATTACTACCGAACGAATTCCTTTCCTATATTTTTTTTTTTTACTTGGACATTTTAAATGCTTTTTGTTTTCTGTTACAACTTTTGATTTTTTTTTTAGACCCTCGGAATTCACTTTTGTTTTGATGTTCTTTTTAAATCCATTTTTTTACATATTCGCTTTTACTTTTGTTTACAACCGAAGAATATTTCATTTCTCTTTAAGTGGAGAAGCAACAAGCCCGCGCGTTTTTTTCTAATGCTAATTATTTAATTAATAATAATAATCTGTTAGTAGCTTTTTATTTGTTTGTCTTTCTTTATTCTATTTTTTTAAGTTTATTTTCTTTTTGCTCTTTTATTCAGTTACCATTTCGTTATGTTTTTGTTTCTGTACCAGTGACATGTGTCTTAAAAAGAAAAGAAAATTACTAATTTTTTGTTTTCATTTTTTTTTTTTTAAGAGATTATAATATTGTATACTTCTTTTTTTTAAATTTATTTACATAAAATCTTTAAAAATGTTTCGCTTTATGGGAATCCCCTTATAGATAAAAAAAAAAAAAAAAAGTCGCTCAACAACCCAATTTTATACGATTAGTTTTGTTTACAGTTCGTCACTTTTTTTTGCATTATTTTTTTTAGTACTGTGTTGAGTGTCGTGACTGAGTATAAAAAAAAACACCAAGAAAATTCGGGCGCAACACCTAAATATTTCGTCTTTAACTTTTAAAAGTATTATTATTATTTAAAGTTTATAAAAGTGAAATAATAAAATAATACAGGAGATTTGGATTTTAGACATGTGAAAATTAAAGCTTTTCTAATCTAAAATTATCTCCTAAGTTACCAATTTCCACAAGATCGTTTTGCGTTTATTTTCTTTTACTCTCTTTGAGTTTGACTGTGTTGGATCGTCGTGGTAAAAATACCAATTTATTGAAATTACAACATGTAGTAAATAAATTGTAAACACTGAATTTTAAAGAAATCCATATTTCCAAGTCATGTAGAAGCAGGTTTAAAAACAACAAAAAATCCTTCAATAACAATGAAGCACGTCAGCTCTTGAACTCGACCCTGGAGTTCCAAATAAGTGTCAGCTACGATCGTAACCAAAATAAATATTGACACTCACCGTCTCTTTCGTCTTTGGTAAATCTTGGATTCTGGGATGAAAATTAGAATTATTATTGTTTTTTTTAACTGTTTTATTTCGGGTTTCACTGTAGATATATTCTCTTTTTACTAGAAAACTAAAAATAATAATTCAGTTTGGAATCGGGCTGACATTACAAAAAAACAAGCTACGTGATTTTTTTGGATTTTGGAAAGAAAGAAATATTGATTCGCGGAAGATCGAACGATCGATCGACTACTTAGAAAATCCTCTAAAGTTTTAAAATCTTTCTGAAATATCAAACTGGAATTAATTTCATAGAATTTTCATGAAAACTATCTCATACTTAGTTTTTGAAACGATTATAAATCCATCAAGTTAAACTTCGCTTCTAATTTTTTTTTCCCTAAATTAAAAAAAAATCTCTTGTTGCTTTTTTTATTTATTTTTTCGAAAAATGTACATTTACATGATCTAGTATTTTTGTTATTCCCTAAACACAATTTCTTAAAATTAAGTTTTAAAAAACGCCATGTCAAATATAATTGTTTATTTTCTGTTCTCGACTAATAGGAATTTCTGTAATTTTGTTTTTGTACCGGGGATTTATCCTATGCGCTATTTACCCTTTAGTTGCGTGTATGTACAATACTGTTTCCTTTGTACTGTTGAAAGTATATTTGAACAGAATTTTTCTCACTCCGCAAATATTAAAAACTCATCAAATAAACAATATAAGCAAAAATAACAAACCGGAATTGTTTTATAGATGGAAGGTCTTTCATTGAGTACAGTTCCTTTCTTAGCTTATAGAAATGCTCTCTTGTTTGTCACGTACGACAAACACGTTTTAGTAAAACCCTCAGTCACTTATTTTATCTAGTTTTCGTAATTAGTACGACTATAGAACTATACTCCTCAAAATAATAATCAAAACACTTAATTTTGCCATATTTAATATTCATTTTTCATGGTATGCAATTGGAAAAACCGAGTGAAAACAGTAATTCTGTTAAGTGTTTGTTAATGTTCTACAAGAACATTACTATTCACACGATCCAGTAAGCTTTTAACTGTTGTTCATTTTTCCTACATCGGCTGAATAGTTTTACGTTATCATTCTTTGTTGTATAACTTTTCTTTTCGTTTTATTTGTACTTATTCAATAAATATTTTTTTCACTTTAGCTAATTTTACCAGTATAAAAATATGTTCAGATTGAAATATAAAAGAAAAACAGTTAGTTGTTGTTTTTTTTCCATCTATAAAGTAAAGAAGTCTTCAGTTGCAAGTACTATCCAGCCGACAGAATCAGAGCCTAAATGCCGGGTATATATAACATGATGCTTTCTCCGACAAAATAGCTTGCAGTGCATGAAATAACTCAACAACAAAGAAATCGTTATAAAATTTTTCTACACGTTAGAAAACGTGAACATTTTCTATACTTATTGCTATAAATTTAAATTATATTTTCAAGTAGTTGGCGTTATTCCAATTTTTTACTTAAAAACTATCAAATCAACAGTATTGGATTCGATCCATTTTGTTTTCTTTTTCTTTTATTTTCTTTTTTTTATTTTTAATACTTGCGGAAAAATTCAATATTGTATTTATTGCAAGAATCTATCCTGTTTTTTGTTTGTTTTGAAGAAAAATAATTTTTGGTCTAAATGTAAATGTACAAAACCCATGTAACTTTCACAAAGTATTCCTTAATTTAAACGATATTAGTGCGCCCGCCTTTCTTTCATTGTTCTGACCGTGTAAATAACCTTAAAAATATTAAAAACTAATAAACAATTTATCTTTAAAAAATTACTGGAGAACGTTTCAGCATTTTTAAGTTTCATTTTCTTCAGTAGGAAAAAACAAAACAAAAAAATAGTAATTTTTTTTTTCTAAGTTACATACGATAAGTTTTGTTTGTGTGTGTGTGTTATGAAAAGGTTTTGCTTTTGATTTTTGAACAAGGGATGTCTAACCATTCCGAATCGTCTTGTTTTTTTGTTTTGACTTTTGTTTTTGAAGCATTCAAATTCAATCAAGTGTAATTTTGCTTTGCAAAAAAAACAAAAAAAAACAACAAAACAAATGCTATTAAAAAAAGTTGGAAAATTTTGTTGTATATTTACTGGAAAGTGGCAAAAGGGTAAAAAAGTTTAAAAATAAAAAAAATAAAAATAAAATGCAACAATCAAAATTTGTTTTAGAAAAAGTAAAATAATTCTTTCCTTACGTATTGGAATTGGATGATTTATTATTTTTTATTATTTCGTTGTAAATAAAATCTGGTTGAATTAAAGAAAGGTCTCATTTATTTTTCTTTTTTTTAATCAAAAGACTAAATTTCATTTATTGCCTTTTTTAATTACCACCACTACTACTATCGCGACTTACAATTTCATTGATTTTTACTTTTACTTTTATTTCGATTATTCGCAGATTTCATAATATTCTCGACTGTTGCTTTTTAATTCTTTTTTTTTTTTTTTTGGAGGGGAACCATTATTTTATTTATTATTTATTTTTCTTTACTCTAAAAATTGAAACCGTATCGTTGCTTTCAATTTGAATTATTATGACATTCATCTTCTTACTTAATAATTGACATTATTTTGACAATAATTAGTTTTACTCTGATTTATTAGAGATCCGTTGTGCAATTTTTGTGGAGGCGAACATCATGATCTTGGCGATGATTATCACCACAACAATTCTTCTTATTATTACTATTATATATATATATATATATATATATATATATATATATAGCATCGTTCTTTGGCAATATCTAACAGAAGTCTGCACACGGCCACACGCACACTCGATTCGCTTTTATGATCGCAAGATGGAAAGGTTCCTTTTATTCGCGCGATCTCGCCTCGAGTTAGTGACTTCCTTGAATTGTTGCTTCTTTTAGTTCTCTTGTTGAAACTGCAACTTTGTTGATTTTATTTTATTTTTTATTTTTATAACAATTACTTTTAAAGTGTAGACATTCAGAAAAGATTGATTTGCAAACATTTTCTATATATTTTAACTTGGAATAAGACGTCCACGCAAAAATAAATATTTTAAAATGGAAAAGAAATTATGTCATTTTTTGTTCATTTTCTTTTTTTTTTTTTTTAAGAAAATATATAAATTTTGTTTAGTGTTCTACTCAGACGATAAACATTTCAGGAGGTAACAAATGAAAATGCACGTTATTATTGTAAATTTGTAAGCAATATCGATTGAAAGAGATCGTTAAAAAGACTTTCTACTTTAACTTACTTAAAGTTGTGTATTTTTTTTTTTAAGCTAAACTCCGTGAAGACTAAAAAAAAAAAAAAAACAAGATCGTCTTTCTCTTAAAAATGGCAAAGTCATTAAAAATAACATGTTGGTAAAAAAGCTGAAATATGTGGGAAAATTATTTCTTACGTAAAAAAATTAATAGTAAAATAAAATTTAAAATAACTGAGGTTAGCAGAAATAAATCTTAAATCATTCTGTTTTACTTTTAAATTTGTCATATTGTAATTTAAATTAAACAACAAATTTATTTTAAAAGTAAAATTTGTGTTTTTTAGTTTTTATATCTTGGTTTTACTTTTACATGGTCATTCCAGGCTGGGGAGATTTCCAGTAAAATTCAAGCAAGTTTACTTGGAGAAAGATTTTTTTTAAAGTTTTTTTTTTACCATTGCATTCATTAATTAATAAATATTTGATTTTTATCAACTAAAGAGCAAAAACCTAAAGTTATTGTGGCTTCAAGGAAATTTAACAAATTTCTTTTATGAAAAAAAAAAAGACTGACATGCCTTCTTTCTTTTGTTAGCCAATAGCAATTGACAGCATTTTTTTACGAGGTTCTTGTGATAAAAAAAATGAGGCCTAGTTGACATAGAAAAGTTCACGGTTGAGTTCCAGTAATTTGGCCTTTTTTTTTGTATAAAAAAATTCATCAAACTAGCTAAAAAATGTATGTTGCATACTAAACAAAAGACTTTCATGAAATGATCCTGACGAAAGAATTCACCATAATGAAGTTTTTGCCATATCAGGGGAAAAAAAGGGCTGTATTCTTTTATATTAAAAATATTTTCCCATCAATTAAAATAGAATTGAATATTTGCAAATAAATGCTATTCTAATTTCAAATGATTTTCCTTCAAATTTTCACTTAACTTACTCATTTTTTTTCGTTTCTCCTCAAAGTGACAAAACACTGATTTATTGTAAAAATTAAACCTGCAAAAAAAAAAATCAAAAAATCAAAAAAAATCAACGTATTTTCATTCACTGAATAATTATGAATCAGAGAGAAATTAAATGAACATTTTTTTTTGGATACCTAAAAAATTTAAGCTTTAAATGTGAGACTTTTGTATGATTTGATGAGGTCAGGTATCACATTTTTTTAAGTAAAGAATAATAAATGTAAAACTAAAAGTTTGTAATTTCTATCAGTTACAAACATCAATTTTTGTCATGTTTTTTTCTCTTTTCTTTTTGCACTTGAACTTTTTCTTTTTTACCTACCAGTGCAGAAACTAAAATACACTGACTAGTCATGCGTCAATAATAATGCGTACACCAAACAAACAAAAAAAGTAATTTATTTTTTACTTTATAATTTTATTACTTAAAAAAAATGAAGCAGTCAATAAGCATTAAGAACAACAAAAGAAAAAGTTAAAGAATTTATTTTAAACTTTTTTACGTTATTTACTAGAACAATGATTATTTTTAGTTGGCGCAATATTTTTTTTTAAATTTATAAATAATATTATATTATTTAGAAATTTATTTTTTTTGTGTGTGAGATTCTAAATTTATCATTTTTATTATTTATTTTTTAAAATAAGAACATTGTTATTTTTCATTAATTTGGGTTAAAGACGAAAAAATCAGTACAAAACGAATCCTAGTCTAACAAAAAAATTTACTCGATAATAAAATAAATGTCCCCCAAAACTTTACCTTCTCAAAGAACGATTTTTTTTAAGAAAGGAGTTATACAAAAATATAAAACTTAAAGTGCGATTGTTGTTTTCATAGGCTACATTCCAATGGGAAATGTTGAAAACTAATTTACGATCACCATATCACTTTTTTAGTTTTGGTTAGGTCAAAAAAACTCAAAACGATACTGTTCCGGTGGTTGTGCTAACTAACACAAGTCATCGTGACCGAGGGTTTGAATGTACTGACCTTGTTCAAGTGTTGCTTACATTCGATTATTCGCTCTCTCTGAGAAACTCTAATATCATGATCTACTTCGCACAGTTGCAGTATAAACACAGGTTGGTTATGTGGGCACTGAAGAAACAAAATCTGCAATAGGAGTTAGCTAGCCATCCTTAGCTAGCCGGGCATACTTGGAAATGAATAGTCAGTCATTATACAATGGGTGACATGATAGTCTCACTCTCATCTGAATAAAGATAAAGAGAAAACTTATCTCAGTCGATATGTTTCATCCTCTGAAGGACTTTATCAAGGCAAATGCTTTTGCCTTGATAAAGTCCATCAGAGGATGAAATGCCTCGGCTAAGATAAGTTTTTTTTGCCTTTATTCATATTGTCCTTTTACTGATATATTTTTATTTATATCTGAAATTTTACACACACACACACACACAGGTGTATTGAGGCAGCAAGAATTCTTTTAAACAGGTTTTGTTGAACAATAATAAGGACTGTCTGTTCAATTTTTTTTAAGTATTTCAAATTTCTGAAGGCTTATGGCTACATCATGTTGAAACATCCGTTTGTGTACGATCACCGAAGTTAAGCAATGTTGAGCCTAGTCAGTACCTAGATGGGTATACTTGGGAATACCAGGTGCTGTGAGCTTTTGCATTATTTTTCTCTTGACTATTTAGTTTTATGGCCCACATCCAATCCTCAAGGGTTAAAATGTTTTAACATTATATATATATATGGCTGGTACAAGGGATTCGTTCCTCCCAAATCTATGATATATATGTCCCATCTCGGTCTATGATGTCTCAATTTTCATAAGGTATTATTCATATTAATACAAATTCTATTGTAACCTATTTATGTACAATGATGGATCATATGCATTACAGGGGAACAATTCAACTAGAAAAATTGAAAATAAACACTATGTAGCTAAATACACAATTAGAGGCACGTCATAATAAATAATTCCATCTTAAGTAAATCAGTAATGTTTTGCCGTAATTCTTAACATCAACTTGAGATTTTTCATGTTAAAAAGTTGAATAATTTTAATATATTATGGATAAAAAATAATGAATTTTATGTAGTTTTATTTGAATTTAGCATGGACAAAACAAATTCATGGATTTGGATGAAAATAATAAGACCACAGAATGATGTCAAAATCCAAAAATTTTTCATCCTTTAATAGTCAGTTGTGCTTTGTTTAATTTGTGATGTATATAAATGTAGGTAAAAAAAAAGCAATTGTTGATAAGATAGCAAGCACTACTTGATGTCCCTAGTCAAGCTTGTCTCCACTTCCCCCGGTTGGGGGATTCTGAAGTAGCATGCACCAGCCCTGTATATATATTTATAAAGATGTAATGGATTCTTTATTTATTAATCTGAAAGATATTATTGCTTAAATGTTATTTTTAATGAATACCCATATTTGATTAGACACTGTTTATTTATTAAATTGTGTATTCATTCATTTATTTTCAACTACTGGCTTGAATATTTGATAAATCTTATTAAAATAATGATGTACCCTCCAGCAGGATTCAAATCTGTGTCCCCCTTAACAGGAGAAACTATTGTGAGATCTGATGTGCTTTAGACCAACTCAGCCACAAAGTATCTCACCAATCAAGCAAAACCAAATAATGCCTTTAAACACAAATTTCTTCAAAGATTCTCAGAACTTTTATATCTGTTCAGTTTCATATCCTAATGTAAGCAAAGCAATTTCCAAGGAAGTAATGGGTCTTTTATTTATTAATCTGAAAAATTTTATCACTTAAGCATTAGATTTAGCAGATACCCATATTTGTGTAGATGCTCTATTCATTTATGAAACAGTATATTTATTTCAGTCAGTTATGGGCTCTGTGGAGTAATGGATAGCAGCTCTGATTGAGGAATCAGAGAGCCGAGTTCAAATTTCAGTCGAATCCATTACATTCACTTATGTGCTAATACCTTAGGAAAGGTATGAATCCTCTTCTCCTCCCAGCTATGGGTAAATAGCAGGACAGACCGAGTTCTATAACCTTTGATGAATGCTGGTCTACCACAGAAAGAAATGGCAACCTACTGCAGGAAAAAATCTGCCTCATCAGTCATGTATCGAAAGATACATGATCGCCTAAGTGTGTATCACGTATGACACATATCTGACTGCTGCCAACAGCCAAACTTTACAAAAAATGCTTGCAGGAGTCTTTTTGGATTCAAAGAATTAACTACTGTAATGAACAAGTTCAGAGCAAATTCAAGTTCAATGTCAAAAAAAGATCATCCATTGCCGACAGTAGTACTTACAATTTACATTGAAATAAATGTCACTTTTTAAGAATTAAAACGTGCACAACAAAAATCTCATAAATGTTTTATTTTTAAAGTTAGTGACAAATCTCATTTTTTTTTATTCTCAATAAAAATTATTCACTCTGTGTGTGTGTGTTGTGTGTGTGATAAAATATAGTTTAATGGTATACTATATTTATGGATTAAAGTGCTCAATATCAGAGTGTATATGAAAATATAAAAGTGGACATTGAAGTCAACATCTAAAGGTGACAGTGTTTCATGCTTAAGCTCAATTGTTGTCCAGACAGTTACATTTAAGCATGAAACAGACTGTTGTCTCTGAGTAGTGACTTCAATGCCCACCATTTCTTTTTTAATATATATATATATATATATATATATATATATATATATGCCTGCATGCATGTGGCTGAGTGGTTAGAATGTTCACTTTCTGACTATGAGACTTAGGTTCAAATCTCACTTTGTCAGGAAGGTGACTTCTTGGGAGGCAATCCTAGGCCGACACACCTTTGGAAAGTGCCTGAAAATCATATCACAGGTTGACGGAAGCCTTGAAAGTGAAATTGGCTAGACAGAACTATTTGGGCTCTAATCGAGATCACTGTAAACATCAAATCGATTAACATAAGTATTGTAATTTTAGTATTATGGCCAACTATACATCTAAAAAGGATGTGTTGGTAATGTAATGGATATAGGTGCTAGCAATGGAATCCAAGTTCAAATTCAAGGCTAATCAGTTGCATTCATTTTCACACACATACCCTTGGGAAAGCCATGAATACATCTATTTTTCATCTAACACAAGGCTATTTTAATTGTCTTAGGGAACCTTTTTGCCTTTCGTCATCCTAGCTAATGTTAACCTCCCAGAATGTGACTCATTGGCTAATATTTTATGCTGACATGAAGTGGAAAGATCATATTGAATCTATTGCTAGGTCTGCTACTAGGAAAGTTGGTTCACTATTCCGTGCTAGATAATTTTTCTCACTAGAATATAGCTTACATATTTATACACCTACCATTTTTTCATGCTTAGAATATTGCTGCCATATATGGTCTGGTGCCTCTATTATGTATTTAGAGATGCTTGATAAAATCTAAAGTATCTGCAATATTATTAGTCCTGACCTGGCATCTTGGCTTGAGTCACTTTCCTACTGGCATAATATAGCTTCCCTGTACCTTTTCTATTAATATTTTCATGACAATTGTTCTGACGAACTTTCCTCTTTGATACATCTACTTTATGAATTTAAGCATACTGCTAGATTGGCTGTTAGGTCACATTATTTTGCAGTTGAAACTACTAGCTGTAACTATAAGTTTTATGCTAACACTTTCTTCTCTTGCAGTTCTCATTTGTGGAACTCTCTTCTGGCTTTTACTTTTGAGTCAACTTTGATGTTCAAAAATTTAGATGCAATGTCAATAGTTATCTTCTGTCTTTTATTGTTTTTATTCTAAATAATGATTTTCTTTTTCTTTTATTTCCTCAAACTCAATAACCCCTTCCATTTTCATGGATTTATCACTTTGCTTGGGGGTGAAATAATAAAAATAAATGTATCTGCCATGCTGATGTTGTAGTAGTAGTAATATTCACTAAATGCACGTGAATATTTAGCAGAAGTTGCTTGGTTCTATGTTAGAGAGTGTTACTTGAAGAGTATAACATTTCTCTTAACTTAATAACTGTACATGCTTAAAAGCTAAAACTTTGCAGATTAATAATTAGAGTTCTTTCAATTTTTGAATCTAGAGCAAAAATACGTATGAAGATCAGTGTATTTATCTTATTTTGATTTTTATTTATAATTTGTCATTTCAGAAGTGCCGAACTATTTTTTCTTTAAGTTATATCCTACATTATTTTTGCCTGTTTTATGTTCAATCATACATTATTTTCACCAGCTGTTTTCCCTCAGAACTGTCACTTTTTGGAACAAAATCCCAAAAGAATGCTTTCCTGACAACTGCTACCTTGGTCTCTTAAGATCTATCTTACTCGTACTCATAATACTCCCTTACTTCCTTAAAACAATTTTGATCAGTAACCCTCTACCTTGAGTGGCTCTTGTATTTGGCGAACTAACAGTATAAAACGTTTATATTTTTCATCTGTGCTATATATAGAGGTGGGTGGGGGAAAGTTAGTAGTGAAAAAAAAATGATACCAACAAGCAGAGTTCAAACTCTGACTGAGGTAGTTTGTGTTCTCTATTTATACCCTTGAAAAAGGTATGAATCTGTTTCTCTTTGGAACTGTGGTTTTAAATAGAGAGTAGGCTGAACCACTAGCCTTGGTCAGCCACCAGTCTAGAAGAAAAACTCCAAATTAAAAAAATAACTTTAGGTATTGATGCTGTAGTTTCTGTAGTACATAGGTTTTTACAAGGTGGAGTTGCTGGCCTCATGCTCAACCAGTTTTGAATTCAGAGTTGTCCTTCTCCGGAACAGGTTGTTAAGCAAAGTTAGAGAACCCATGGGAAGAGAAGAGATGGATTCATACCTTTCCTAAATGTGTTTGTGTTAAAATGAATGCTACAAACTTAGAATTTGAACTTGGCATGCCAGTTCCACTTATGTGTTGATAACCACTACACTACAAGCAAATTCTTTGAATTTGAATAAATTTTGTAACTATTTATATTGTCTGAAGTGAAACTATAAAATAGACAAACGTATATCAATGTACATTGTGTGGTAGTAAATTTGTTAATAAATCTGTGATATCTAGAGCTCATATTGCTATAATGTTGCTGTATATGTCGTCTGGTGCTCCGGCTGTACATCTTGAGATTCTTGACAAAATTCAAAGAAGGATCTGTAATGTAATTGATCCTGATCAGGCATTTCAACTTCATTCACTTTCTCACTGACATGGTCGGGCTTCTCTCTGTCTTTACTATAAATATTTTCATGGCAACTGTTCTGATAAGCTTTTTATCTCCGGTGCTCTGACTACATGAATTTAAGCATGCTACCAGATTGGCATCTAGATCCCACGTTTTCCCCATTTGTGGGATTCCCTTCTGTTTACTTGCTTCATTGATAACTACAATCTTCAAAAATTTAAATGCAATGCCAATCGCCATCTTCTATCTTTTTGAATCTCCTTCATCTTTTCTCCTTTCTTCAATCTCAGTCTTCTCTTTCACTCTCACTCTCTGTAACCCTCTGTGTACTAGTGGCATTATTGCCTTGCTTAAGATGAAATGATTAAAAAAATATCTTGTGTATGTGCAATGTGTGTGTGTGTGTGTGTGTGTGTGTATGGATTTCTCTGTAGAGTAATTAGCTATGGTTAAATGTAATTGGTAGAAATGCCCAACAAACAGAATTGACAAAGTTTGTAATAAACAATAACAAAAGGAAGAACAGGGCAAAAATAATACTAAGCAAACAATAAATGCAACACAAAAGTAGGCACAGCAACAGTAATAAAGCAAAAATGTTCACAAACTAAGAATGGTATTAACACACAAAAGGGATACAGACAAGTGATAGCAGCATTCTGACTTTAAGGCAAGAACAAATAGAAATATAGTGGATAAGACTGAGAAGTGGCTTATCTTATTGGCTAGGAAGAAATTCCAGCATGCATTGCTTATATTTTGTCTAAAAATTTTGGGAGGGGGTGTTTTTGTAGTCATTCCTAATAAAATTGGAACCAAACAGAATAAAAACAAACTTTCTTGAAAAAAAAAGAAATGTATTTGTTGAAAAATAATGCATAAGTTATATCATTAAGAAACTTTTGAAATAAAACTTATAGAGAGCAAGAGGCAATGTTTCTCAACCAGTGCACCTGGTTGCACTAATATGCCCTGAAAAGCAGCCAGATGCACCCCAAATTAACAGAAGAGTAATTTATGAATTATTTTTATATTTAAAAAGCTAGAAACACTAATCATATGACTTCCATGTCTAAGCCAAGCTATATTTTAAAGTGGATGCTAAATTTTAAATTTAACGACTATTTCCTTATTAAAATTTAAAGTGTGATCTAGAGTTTTAGTTATTCTACAAGTGCGCCCTGAAGTTAAAATTGTTGAGAAACACTGGTGAGAGTGAATGTGATCTACAAGAGAAAAGGAAGTACGAATAGAAATATGGTGGATGAGACCGAGAAGTGGCTTATCTTATTGGCTAGGAAGAAATCCCAGCATGCATCGCGCATGTTTTGTCTAAAAATTCGGAGAGGGGATGTTTTTGTAGTCATTCCTATACAGGATTGGAACCAACTTTCTCTTTAAAAATATACATATTTATACCCACCTGTCAATCTGATTTCTCTATTAAAGACCTTACCTGTCTGTAACTTCCCTTCATCTCTAATTCTTTGGCATTTCTTATTTAGCTGAAGCAGAGGATACATTATGGATCATAAATGTCAAATACCTGGCTTTTATAAAGCAATATGATGTGATCATTGTCACTGCAGTAATATTTCTTTTTCCTGTTCTTTTATAAAGTTCTTGTCATGATACATTTTGTATTGCACTGAAAAAGATCAGTTTGACTTCTTAAACTCCTAATATATGCATGACTTTCTTGGTTGGTTTAGATGAGGATATAACCTTGAGACAATTTGCAAACACAAAAACTTTGTAACTCCTTAGAAACATAAGAAGACATAGAAAGGGCTCTATTCACTTTATGCATTGAGCAGACCATTAGCCGTGGAGGTAGCGTAATGGCTATCAGCATAGTAATCGGAATTAGAGAGCAGAGTTCAAATGCTGGTCTAGTCTGTTACACTAATAGCCTTTGGGAAAGGCATGAAACCCTCTCTTTACACCAATCATCATCATAAGTCTCATGTTCGGGTATGGTCATAGGGTTGCTGCATATCTGATCCACTAATCATCTCCCTGCACATGTTTTGGTTGCAGAGTCTCTGTGAATGACCTTCCATTCCACTCACTGAAGACTTTCCTTCTGTCTGCCCCTTCTTTTGTTGTGGATGTGCAGGTGGTGTAATGGATTACATCTCAGAATGACAAATTGGAGAGCCAAGTTCAAATTCTAATCAGGTTTGTTACATTCACATAGGCACCAATACTCTTATGAAAATTATGAATCCATCTCCTCTTCCCCAACTATGGGTTAAATAGTAGTATTTGTATCTGTAAAAATCATTGTTATTCTCAAAAAAATGTTAATGCAATATTCACTTGCAAAGAAGAAAATAATTATTCTTACAATGCAAAATATTTGTCAGCTTTAAATAACCTTGTGGTTGATAAGCTGTAAAAAAACAAATCAGTCAATCCATCTTCTTTTGCCTAATATGGTACCTTGTAGGATCACAGTGGAAAGATTGTTGGCTCTTATGAAGCAGCCATCTCCTTTCAACTTTCTCTTTTTGACAGTAGATATGTAATCTTCCAATGAACCTGTTTCTTGTTTGATGGTGTTTTGCACTGAGACATTTACAATGTGGTCTATGCAGGAGATGCCTAGGATCGTTTTGTAGTATTCTAATGCTTGGTTTCTTCTCCATGAGTTGAATAGCAGGGTAGACTAGGCTTTCAATCCTTGAGTGGCAACCAGTCTAAGAAGGAAAACTCTGAATTCAAAACCATGAAAAAGTCATTGGGAAAATACTCCACTATCATTTTCAAGAAATCATGGTATTTCACAGATAATAAAGATAAGGAAGCTATGACTGTCTATGGTATTTAATATGAGACATAGTATTTAAAACAAAAATATTATAGAGCTCAGAGGATAAACACAGTGAGTATTAGGGCTGGTTGGTTATGGGAGGTGTGAGGTCAGGTCAGAGGGAATACAAAAAGCAAATTGTCTCTTTTTGTATGGAGGTTGGAGAGGTCGGAAGCTCTGGGAACTTTTAAACATAAAAAGAAGTGAAGTGCCAAGAACATGAAATACGTGATTACTTACCCGCCTGAATTTTCTCTCAAGTACCCCCAGAGTTATGTGTACTTCAGTTTGAGAAACCCTCATGTAGAACATGGAACCAATAATTTAAAATTATTTTAAGGCAAGTAGAATTTTTGTCAAAAAAATTCTCAGTAGATAACTAAAGTGGAAATAAATGAATTAATAATTGCTCAAATGACTTACCTCACATCAAGGTCATATGGGCATGTGGCCGAGTGGTTACAATGTTCATTTTCTGACCATGAGATCCGGGTTTACATCTCACCATGGTCGATTTGTCAAGAAGGAGAATCCTGATGCTATTGGTTTAGAGGGGGGGATGATCCCATCATGTGGCACCTTTAGAAAGTGTCTGAAAACCATACCACAGGTCAACCCAAACCTTGGGAGTGAAATTGGGTAGACAGAACACGTGAGGCCATTGATAGCTGTACTAGCACAAAGTCACAATTCATTGTGACTGATGGTTTGAGTGTGCTAGTATTGTTCAGATTGTTGATCATTCTAGATAATATGCTCTCTCCCAGAAATTGTAACTAAGGTCTGCTCAGCATAGTTGTAGTATAAACCACTGATGGGCTCTGTGGATGTTGAACAAACAGGAATGTGCCTGAGTGATAGTCTGCAATAGGGATTGGCTAGCCGTTCTAGTAGATGGTTATCCTTGAATACAAGTGGCCATATATATATATATATATATATATATTAGTCAAATGCTGATACCCCAGAAGAATGGACAGACAGAAACATCCACGAAAATTTGGAGTCAGGAAGGTAACATCGATCAGCTAAGTGAAAAACTTCTACTTATATTAATTTCGTAGATGTTCCTGTCTGTCCATTCTTCAGGGGTATTAGCATTTGACTAATATATATATATATATATATATATATATATATATATATATATATATATATATATATATATATATATATATAATAATTGATATATAATTTTGTATAATTTTATATATCAACAAGCAGTATTTAGGAAAATATGACAAACTGGAAAGGTTTTTTGTAACATGTTTCATTTGATAAAATCCTAACGGATGCAATGTGTCACAAAAATTTTCCAGTTTGTCATGTTTTTCTAAGTATATATATATATATATATATATATATATATATATATATATATATATATATATATAATTACACTATATTTATTCTTCTTGAATTGCAAAAATTCACCATAGGTCTAGCTAGTTTTTGTTATTAGTTTGTCCTTTATAAAATCAATGAATATGATCTTTATAAAAGTGGTTGCCTTTGGAACCATTGTAAAAAGGGACAAAGATGGGCTCAAAGTAAGCAGTTGTAAGTTAATTTCCCAGTGGTGTAGAAAGATGTGCAAGGCAATCACTTATGTAATTGCTTTTCTTGCATCCCATAATCTGTGATAGCTCATAAATATATTCTTTATCACATCCTTTGTTCCCTGTTGTCACCCCTACAAAATTTAAAGGAAATGAAAGAAAGAATCCTGGCTAGATTAAAATCCCTTGCTGCCCAGTATTTAGCAAGCATGTTACAAATGCCAAATATTAAATTTATGGCAACTAAAATGTCCCTATTTCAAAAGGAGATTTATTTGTACCACTTGAGTTTTTGGAAAGTGTCACTCATGTAAACACTGACATTTGGCGGCCTTGCTTAACTTGAAAGATCAAATGCGATGAAAAGTCAGTAGATTCTGCAAATGCACCATTTGAAAAGTAATGTGATTCTTTGGATTCTGCTAACATTCAATTCCTATTATATTTCCATATTAACCTCCAGGGTTAACTTGTGCTTTTTATCTGTTCAGATGAAAATTTTCTGCTCTAAATGATTAAGAATGTCATGTTGACATAGTGAGTGCCAGATGGAAAAGCCTTTATGGGGAAATGCCATAGGAAGTGAAAGAAGAATATTTTTATTTATATATATATATATATATATATATATATATATATATATATATATATATATATATATGCATGTATAAAATGTGTGCATGGGTTTACAGTACAGGCAAGAAGTTTGTGGCCACCCTGCATTTCTTTAAAAAATATATTTGTATTTTTTAAAATAAAAGATAAAAATTCAGTAACTACAGTGTATTTGCTTTTATTTTGATAAAAAAATAAAGGCTTATCTATAAAAACATATCCAAAAGCATCAAAATTTGTTTTTTGTCAATAAAACTACCACCTGCTTTAATTACTGCCTTACAAAACTTTGGCATTATTACTGCCTTACAAATTCTTGGCATTGTTTCCAAAGCATTCTTCTAGAACTTAGGGCTCCCAAACTGTTGCATGTAGTATGTATGTGTGTGTGTGTGTGTATATATATATATATATATATATATATTAAAATCAGGAGCTCTGTTGAGTTCGCTACTTTGGTTTCAATCTTATGGTATCACCAGGTGATTTTTATTAAATGACCTCTTAACGCTTTATTTTATTTTTTTTTTTAAAACTAATGAATACTATATCATTATTTTCAAAAATAAATAAATAAACACCTTCTTCTCCTTCCTTCTTCACCTCCTCCACCTCTCTTTCTCTTACACCCAACATCGTGCATTTGTTTATTTATTTTTTTAAATAATAATATAGTGTTCAACAATCTTTTTTTTTTTTTTTTTTTTTTTTTTAAATTAAATAAAGTGTTAAGAGGTCATTTGACAAAAAGCACCTTTGGATGCCATAAGGTTGAAACCAAGGTAGCAGATTCAACTGACCTCCTGATTTTTAATGTTAAAAGCTCTACATGTTATTTTTACTTTTATTTTATTTTTTCACATGTGTATTGAGCACTTTCTAATACTACTGCTTCTTGGTCTGATCCAACTCAGACCATTAACCTTTATATATTTTTATATATATATATATATATATATATATATATATATATATATATATATATATGTATATAATGTGTGTGCATGTGAGTGTTTTAATTCTGTATTTAAATACAGGGTACAAAGTGTAAATCTCTACATATACCTTGATCAAGTTCCTAAGGGGACAAAACACATTGGTAAAGAAAGTTTTCCTTTTGTCTAATATATATATATATATATATATATATATATATATATATATATATATATATATATATATATATACACAGTGTAACCGGATATAAGAGAAACACGGATATAAGAGAGATTTTCTCTGGTCCCAAATTAGAGCCCATACTTACCTAAACAAAATAGACCAAACCCGGATATAAGAGACTTCTTCTCCGGTCCCGACAACTCTCTTATATCCGGGTCACACTATATATATATATATATATGTATGTACACATTAATATTTAATCTACGTACACATATTTACTTAGTTTGGCACATGGTCACATTTTGGAAAACTAATTTCAATTTTTCAAGTTGATATGCCCTGTTTGCCTTGAAAATCACCATTCGAAATACCAGTTCTTGTATATGTTAGATTTGGACGTTTTTAGTCTATCAGATTATCCAGATAGCCATGATAAGTTATTACCCTTCATAGCATCTCAGGGCAATGATGGTGGTACTTGGCAGTATCCATCTCCTCTCCATGTGGTAGGTTGGACTGGCTGACCACTGGTACTGCTGTGAAATACCAGTCATACTCTAATTTGTGCATGCATATGTGTATGTACATATAAATGTGTTTACATAGATGTGTGTGCATGTGTATGCTCTCATGATCATGTGTATGTGTGTGCTCTCATGTATGTGTCTGTGTATGCTAACATTTATGTTTATGTGCATTTGTGTGTGCATGCTCTTATACATATATAAATGTGTGTATATATATATATATGTTTATCTGTGTGTATGGGTGTGGATCTTATGCATGTTTATGTGTGTGTGTGTGTGTGTGTGTGAATGCTCACACATATATGAATGTGTATGTGTGGGTATGGCTCATATATGTATGTTTATATGCATCTGTGGGTATGTGCTGACATGCATGTATTTGTGTGCCTGTGTGTGCTCGATCCACTCTCACTCCTCTATATTCCATTTGTAAGGTGGAACTTCCATTCAGCTTTTCCCAAGAACCACTGCTTTGTGGATGATTTCCTAAGTGTTACAATCTTAACCTTTTCAAGTCAATGGTCAATTGTTACCTATCTGCTATATCCATTTAATCGTCACTTCCTACTTCCATATTACCAACCTCACTCAGTAATTCTCTACCTTGAATGGTTCTTGAGGCTTATATTGGGTGAACACCAATGAAAAAAAAAATTTTAAACCAAAAAAATTTATATTCAGTCTAATGTCTTCATTGTCGTTCTTATTACCACAACATTTCAATTGCAATGCACTCTGTTCATCTTCAGGTGTCTGTCAATCCAGGTAAACTTCAGAGAATTTTGAACTGAACTTGTTATTCAATTTTTAGGGACTGATTGTTCTCATCCTGCTTTCCATGTCAAGAGATTTCTTGTTTTGGTTAATTGTTCGATTATTGCTTTTTTGTTATTCCTTGAGTTTTTCTATATTACCTGGTCCAAGAATTTTTTTTAATCATTTCACCCCAATCAAAGCAATAAAGATACTAAGATACAAGACATTACTGAGTGAGAGATAATGAGAAAAAAAAAAACTTTAAGAAGAGAGAACAATAAAAGAACAGAAATTAAGACAGAATATAATGATTGACATTGCATTTAAATTTTTGAAGATCAAAGTTGAGTGGAAAACAAGAAGCTGGAAGAGAATTTCACAAGCAAGAAGTACAAGAGAAGAAACTGTTAGCATAGAACTTATGGCTACATCTGTCCATTTCAACTGTAAAATGATGAGGCCCTTTTGCCAATTTAGTACTGTGCTTAAATTCATAAAGTCTAAGTACTATAGTGAAGAGTTCATCCAAACAATTACCATGAAAGCTTTTCTAGAAAAGGCACAGAGAACCTATGTTATGGCAGTGTGACTGAAGCACACCAGATGTGGTAAGATAGATTTTGTTGAGAAAAATTGTCTCGCATGACACACTGAGTTAATTTTCCTAGCAACAGACCTAGCAATTGATTCAGTATAATCTTTCCACTTCATTTCACTGGAGAACATTACCCTGAGAAGGTGCAATGAGTCACTTACCTGGAGGTTAGCATCAGCCATACTGATGGAAGAAAAGCAAAAAGTATTCTCACAGTCAATTAAAAGAGAGCAGTTTCGTTTTGGAGTCATTAAAATTAATAAACCATTCTTTTCCCCAGTAAACAACAGATTGTAGGTCATTTTTGAGGTTAGGTTCCTTTTTTTTCTTTTTTTCAATTTTTTAATTTTTGAGATTGAACTGACAATTATTATGAAAGCTGATTAATTATTACCATCATTAATATACTATGAGGTTGTTGTTTTTCTTCTATAGTGTTTGTGTTGGTCGTGCATTTGCTAGTTCAGCTGCTTATTATGTAGTGCTCATACTAATATTTCTTCCATATGTATTTTTATATTCAGGTTTTATAATGCTATGCTTTTCTATCACTTTTTCATCCATCTTTTATCACTCATATTTGAAAACACGGCCAATCTTATTCAGTATATGATAAAAATGTAAGAATGTAAACTTAAAAAAAAAATAAACATTATGTTTATTTACTCTTAAAAATCGACTATGATTAAAATATATATATTGGTATCTCTTTAGTTTTCTGTACATTAAACTTCAGTCATTTATTAATATCTATTGTTGTTTATGTATAATGAGATCTCTTATTACTTCAAAAGTTATTTTGTTGATACCCATGAATCAGTAAATGCCCTATTTTTATTTTTTATATATTTTTTTAAATATTGTGAATTACGTCTACCAAGTTTAACTTAAGATGCAAATGAAATTTCTGGGACACATGATGAGAAAAGAGAGCCTGGGAAATCTGATACTCACGGGACAAATAGAGGGAAAAAGAGACAGGGGAAAGTAGCACATGACATATGTGGTGAGCTTGGGTGGGTGGTTGGTGTAGTATGGTCTGTGGGAGTTGGCGGAAACACACAACCTATTGAGAACCGCAATGGATAGGGGGAAGTGGAGGGCCATGATCGCCTGTGTCCTGAAAGGACACAGCACATAAAAAGAAGAAAGAAGGTCTGCACATTCGAGAGACTTGATAAAGAAATCTCTCTCCCTCTTCCTCTCTCTCTCTCTCTCTCTCTCTCCCACCATACTTTTTAAAAATAAAAGTGGGCCTCTCCTTAAACATAGGTATCCACAAAATAATGTTTAGTGTAAAAGGAAATAATGTCATTAAAAAAAAATCCATTGATTCCTTATGATGATATCTATTGGGAATTTAGAGAACAAACCTGGTTTGCCTTGTTTGATGTAAAGATATTGAGAATCTCTCGTACATATATTTGCACGCATCATTCCCTTTCTTTCTGTGTGTGTATATACATGTACAAATGCCTTGTGGAACAGACTCCCAATAGGTTATTTCCTCGATCACTACAATCGTAATATATTCCAATCTAGGGTTAACTGTTATCTTCTACACATATCTGCATAAGCTGTGCCTCTTACTTTGTAACCCTCTACCTTGAATGCCCCCCAGGCCTTGTACAAAATGAACACCACTGTAAAAAAAAATCAACAAAGAAGAATGGAGCATGAAAGACTTATTAACAATTATTAATAAGAATGAAAGTTAAAATATTTTAATGTTTGTATGGAATAAACTCAGAAAAATCCATGGAAGAAAAGACATAATCTATGCTTTGAGTAAGAAAAAAGTTATAAGAAAAGTCATAACTGTCTTAAGAAAAGTCATAATTGTCTTAGGAGGTGGGAAAAAGACAAATGAAAATATTTTCATTAAAACTATAATTTTATTTAGTTTAATATATTTTTGTTGAACAGGCTCCTGAGTGGATATTTCCTCAATCACTACAATCTTAACTGTTCTAAGTGTAGGGTTAACAAATATCTTTCCTACATATCCTCTTGAACTTTACTCTTTACCTTCTCTTTTTACATTCAACAATCTCAGCCAGTAATCCTCTATCTTGAGTAGCTCATGGGCCTTGTATTGAGTAAAGAATTAGTAACAAAAATTGTTTATAAAAAAGTCATTTAATTCATAAGTAATATTTTAATAACTAAATGTTTCTAATAGGATTCTTAATTTATAATAAATAAATAATATTTTAATAAACTAGGAGTCATATTTAATTTCATTTATAGTAATTAAATAATATTTTAATGATTAAAGTTTGGTTTATTAAACTAGTATGTACTTTTTTTAATCACATTACCTCATGCAAGGCAGTAAAGCCACTAAGAAACAAGGGGTTACTGAGTGTGAAAGAATAAGACAAAAGAGAAATATTATTAAAGAGTGGGAACAATAGAACAGTAATCAAGAAGACAATAGATAATGATTGACATTGCATTTAAATTTTGGCTGGAAAGCATGGAGCTGGAAGAGAGTTCCATTAGTGAGAATTTCAACAAAAGAAACTCTTAGCATAGAACGTACAGTTACATCTTGCCATTCCAACTGTGAATTGATGAGACCTTGCTACCAATCTAGTACTGCACTTAAAGTCATAAGATCTAGGTACCATAATGAAAAGTTCATCTGAACAGTTACTATGAAATATTTATAAAAATATTATAGGGAAGCTACATTATGGCAGTGGGAAAGTGACTGAAGCCAAGATGCCAGGTCAGGACAAATAATATTCTTTGGATTTTATCAAGAATCTTTAAATATACAGCAGGAGCACCTGACCATATGTGGCAGCAGTATGCAAAGCATGGATGAATGGTAGACTTATAAATATGTAAGATAGATTTAAGGGGGAAAATTGTCTAGCATGACACTGAACCAACTTAGACCTGGCAATGATATATATTGATATAATCTTTCCACTTCATGTCAGCCTAGAATGTAAGCCTAAGAAGGCACACTGTGTCACTGTCATGGAGATTATCATCAGCCATGCTGATGGGAGGCAAGAAGGGGTCACAGGTGATTGATAGAGAGAAGTTTTGTTTTGGAGGTGTTAAAATTAACAAGCTATTCCTTGCCCCAGTTAATAGCTGACTGTAGATCATTTGTGTCATCAGCTGCTAATTGAAACTTGTCAAACTGATCAGACTTCATTAAAATAAATATATCTTAACAGCATAAGCTATGCAGATGACGCAGTGTTGATGGCAGACATGGAAAGAAAGCCACAAAATCTCTGACAAAAGGTAGTGAAGGAAAGTAAGAAGAAAGGATTAAACATCAACTGCAAGAAGACAGAATGCATGGTAGTCAGCAAAAGGATGAGCCCAAAATGCAATTTACAAATTGGGGGTATCAAAATCAAGCAAGTAAAAAAAAAATTAAATATCTGTAAATTGCTTTATCAAAGGACAGAAAGTGTGATACTGAAATCTGAAGGCACATTGGGATAGCCAAAGATGTATTCCAAAAGCTCATCAGAGTACTAAGAAGCAGAAAAATTTGTTAGAATCAAAGAAAAGAGTACTGAACTATTATGTAATATCAGTCCTCCTATAAGGCAGTGAATGCTGGACAATCACCTCAAAGATGAAGAGACTGGAAGCAGCAGAAATATGATTCTATAGAAGCCTGCTGAGGATACCATAGACCAAATGTATGAGCAATGACAAAATTCTAGTGAAAATAGAACTAAAAAGGAAACTTGTACTTAATGTCAGGAAGAGACAGCTGAAATTTCCAGGACACATAATGAGAAAAGAGGGCTTGGAAAATCTGATACTCACAGGACAGGTTGAAGGCAAGATGGATAGAGGAAAACAATGCATAACATATTTAGTGAGCTTGACAAAATGGATGGTGAAATGTGGTTTGGGAGAAATAACAATTGTGGAGAGCCATGATCGCCTACATCCTGAGGTGACCCGACACATGAAGAAGAATTGTTTCCAATAAAATTCATTACTTATTTCATTGCTATAAATAGAATACTACTTTTATTTTTAAGAAATATAAAATAAAGATATTTTTTTTTAATTAAAGGTATGCTGATTTAAACAAAAATATTACTTCTTTTCTTTAATCTCATTTTCCTGTGTATAAGCTGAAGTTTCAATTTCTCTTTATGATTTTTTTTTTTCCAATGACTTGGTCACCATTTCAACACCAATGAAGAACTCTGAGAGACAGTTTGTTTGTGCTCTTATATTTGGCTATATTTTTTCATGGCAAAATAAAAAAAAAATGCTTAATTCTGTAGTATTCCAAAATTAAATCTGAATAATTTAAAACTTGTAAGAAAATGTTGTATAAAGGAAACTGGTTTTATATTTTTTAAAAAGAAAGCAAATCTTTTACCTTTTATTTTTTTTCTCCTAATTTTTAAACATGATCTTTCAGTATTTAGTTTATTTGCTTAAATATAGACAAATATTGAGACAAAATTCGAACTTTTTTATTATAAGAATAAATACACTTTTTGACGCCAAAACTTTATCATATTTTTTTCTATTGTAAAATGTACAATTTTTATGAATTATTAAATGAAAATTAAACTTTTATCATTTAGTGAGGTATGCCGGCACTGGTAAGCTTATAAAACTGTTTTGTTTTTCTATTGAAGGTTTCAAGATTTTTTTTTTTGTAAAGTTCAGTAGATTAATAATAATAATAATAATGCTATTATGGATGATAATAATAATAGTGTAGCGGGCGGTCCAGTGGCCCCGTATCACGGAAAGGGGTGAACGAGGTCACAAGAGGCCCGCTAACATTTTTGAAGACGTTAAATCTGACCGTGAAACAATATGGACGACAGAACGAGGATATATATGATATATAGAGGTTTATTCTAAAAGGAAAAGGAAATGAAGATGGTGGGAAACGGTGGAGGTGCTGCTGGATGAGCCAGATGATGCAGGAGTTCTGGACCACTGCAGGAGTGATAATGCAGGAGTTCTGGATACTGCAGGAGTGAGCGGATGCTGCAGGAGTGCTGGATACTGCAGAAGTTTTAGTGCAGGCATTGATGGTCGAGGTTGGCAGTTGCTAGGATCATCGTTGTTGGGGGTTGAAGCTGATGTGGGTTGTTGCCAGGATGATCGCTTGGTGGTTTTTGATGTTGAGATGCCAGGATGATCTTTGTTGGTTGTTGAAGCTGAGTCGTTGCCGGGGTGCCAACTTGTTGCTGTAGTTCATGTTGCCAACTCGTTGTTTGTCATTGCCGGGATGCCAACTTGTTGCAGCAGTTCGTGTTGCCAACGTTGTTTGTCATTGCCGGGATGCCAACTTGACGTGTTGGGAAGGAAGAGAGAGAGAGAAAGAAATTTCCCAACTATCGTCAAGTTGGCAGACAAAAAGAAATGGGAGCGTAACTTAATACAACACAGCCCGTTGATCGGCGTCCTTGGCCAATGAAGGCCAAGGGGCCTGTGTAGACGACCGTTGCGGCCGCCGACAGCCTCCCCAAAGCTTGGGAGAAATCACTGTCTTGTGTCGAGGGGGACCAGCAAGAGAAATTGGCTAAGCTAACCGAAAAGTCTCTATAAAAAAATACTACAAGGTTAGCTAAAGATAACTATGGTCTAAAAATGACTAGATGTATATTACACCTAGGTTTGTAATATAGCCTAACTAAAAAAGGGGATTTGCTAGTCCCTCTGACGTGTTAACAGTGTGTGAGGAGTATGAATGAGAGGTCAAGGTCGAAAAGACCTGTTCCTCTGCTGGTTCAAGGACAGAAGGAGGAGGTAACTCCGACAATAGAAATAAAAGATAATTATTGTGCTTTTATTATATACTAGCATAACCAGGTTATTTATCTATGAAATAGCACTTAAAAGCAGTGCATTGTGTTACTCCTCCCACTGGTCACACACACACACACACACATACACACACCTATCTATCTAATATATATATATATATATATATATACACATATAATATGTGAAAATATATAGAAAATAGGAAGGAACTGGTTAGGTAAATAATCCAAAGTCCCTTAGTACTTTAGTTATTATTTTTAAAAAATAGTGCTTGATACAAAAGTAGAGCATAAATATAATTATTTATTTAAAAATATGATTCCAGATCGCGATTTGGAATCATATTTTTAAATAAATAATTATATATATATATATATATATATATATATATATAAAGATATGCATGTTTGTGACCAGTATGTGTGTGAGGGGTAACTTTGTACTGCCTCTAAGTGCTGCTATATGTGGTCCTATATGCAGTGGTGCTATAACAAATTTTATGTACAGTCTTAAAATTTGGTATCTATACTTGGCTTAGGTGAGCTTTTATCATAAAGTATAAAACAATTGTTCTACATGGGGGGAAAAACAGATGTGTCTCGCTTCTCTTATATTGATTTATCTTTCATAGTAACAATTACCATTTGTAACCATTAGGTGTAACACTATAATTTTTTTATTATCAATGTATGGAGAAGAAAAATATTTGTACACTTTCAAAAAGAAATTTCACTTAACAATTTTTCATTAAAAATATATTTTCTACATTTCATAATATTTCTTGATTTGAATCTTATCAGGAAATATAAATGAACTATATTTTCTTTTTCATACAATTTGTTATACTTAATGGCAATTACTGTAAGCACAAACAGTATCAATCACTTGACATGAACAATGATGATAAATTTTAATTGACAACAGAGATTGTAAATATTTCTTAGTTATTCATTTTATTGTTTAACTTTGTTACAAAAATTACCATTTTTGATGGCATATTAGGCACATCTATCTCTGCTGGGAATATTCAAAAAAAAACTTTGGTGTTTATTTAAGCATGTAGTATTTAAAGCAAGCTAGCAGTACATTACAAAATATTACAAAAGCACTAATAGAAAACATCAATGTATATGAAAAGCAAGTTAGCAGTACAGTAGAACATAATGCAAGCAATTGCAATAGTGAAAATATTCTTAAACATTAGAGTAATAAAAGAGAATATCACTGGTACATTGTTACAATAAATCCTTTTACACTAGTATTAATAATAATAATGATAATAATAATAATAATAATTATTATTTCTTCTACATTGAGAAAATTGGAATAAAACCTCGTATCCCATCATTTCAGAAGTCTGCATTGCTTGGCACTGCAAATATTCTATAAAATGTGCTCTGTGTCTGAGAACATATAACTTGGAGAAACCCATAATAAGATAATAATAATAATACTGAAATATGAGTAACTTGATAGTGACAGTACTCATCTTGAAATTTTCTGTTAGTTAATTAGTTACTAAGAGGAATTAATCAAACATTTTAATATAAATTTTATGGAACTCTCCTGTCATTTTTTTCATTCACCCAGGGTGGGACACTAGTAGTTTGCATATGTACCTATCCTCATGCACTTTCAGGGCAATAATAATAATAATCTCATTGAGCATATAATCTTATTATCAATTCAGGTTAAGTAATAGGGTCTGTCTGAGGCAAAATTCTAGCCTATGTTATTGAGTTTGGAGATAAAATTAGCTAGGCCCAAGAGCCAGAGGTAGTTTTGCCTAACACCGCAAATTGCTACAAAACATCAACCTGAAAACTAAAGTCATGTTCTTGAATAATCTCATCTGATAAAGACTTCACTTATATACAACTGCTTTCTAAGATCAATAGATAAAAATGGTTTTGAGTGAAGCCTAAGGGTTTTAACAAGGGCCATCTTTCTTTGAACCTTGTAGGCTATCATTACAGAATCACAAAAAACTGTATCAAAAAATGAAAGCCACATCACTTGAGAACTACCAACAGCAGCAACAACTAACATGGATAGCATGTGTAGCTCAAAGAGAAAATAATGAATTTTTTTTTAACCATTTCACCCCCAGCAAGATGGGAAAGTCACTATTATACAGGGGTTTACAAGGAGATAAAGTCAGAGAAAAGACTGAATATAGGGAGGATAGAGGAAAGGACAAATGAAGTGGATTCAAGAAAATAGATAGTGATTGACATTGCATTTAAATTTTAGTAGTTATCAGGGAAGTAAGTGAATAGAAGGGAGTTCCATAGATAGGAAGTGTGAGAAAAGAAATTGTTGGAGTAGAAGTGGCAGTTGCATTTAGCTATTTCAACAGTAAATGGGTGGTAACAGATGCCAATCTAGTAGCATGCTTAAATTCAGGTAGTCAGGACACCAGGGAGAAATAGCTTGTCAGAGGAGCTGCCATGAAAATATTTGTAGAAAAGAATCAAGATGTTGACATTCCACACTACTTTAAGCAAAAGGCTGGGAAGGAAACCCCGCTCAATACTGGAAAGAGTAATAACAACTACTGAACTTTAGAAGTCTATTTTCTTGAAAAATTATTTTAAGAGAAAGATTTATAAATTTCAACAGAAAGCAGTACTGGCTGCTCCTCTCAATGAATGCCAAATATTTCCTTATAGGGAAACAGCAGATATTACCATTATGGGAGACCTCAATTTTTTTTTGGCTTGTGAGTTCAATCCCTTGACTGGATAATACACATTCAAGCTCAGTGTAAGCAATAAATGAGCAATACTAAAAAACAGAACAAGATGATATATCTTGATATATAGACATTGGAATGAGAACACTCTACCTCTCCCTCCATAGATTAAATAAAAGATTTGTTTTGAAATTCCCTGAAGGTTACTCCAATCAACAGACACCTGAAGAAGGCTGGAAGGTACAACAGCCGAAACATTGTGAGAGTAACAAAAATGATGAGGATATTAATGTGCATATAAATAATAACTCCTCATCCCATGTGTCTTATATGTTGTCAAGTTTGATTATGCAGAAATTCTGACTACAATCAAAATGTAAAGTTATGGCTTATACTAATAAGTTAATCGGTAGGCAGCGATCCCTTAGCTACCAGAGAACTGTATATTGTTTATTTCAATTAGCAGCAGTGAATTACTTGGAAACTTGTTTCATAACAAATATATATATGTTGCTTAGAGATATCTTGCCACAGAACTTTTCAGGATTATATATATATCTAGTGGTTTCGCATAACTTGACTCAGATGGAAATAACTTATTAACTCACTCTCAGCACTAAAGAAATCATTTTGCTATCATTCTTGATTTATTTACCCGGTATAGATGAGTACTTTATTTTGCATTCATCTATTTCTATCTATCTAATATATATATATATATATATATATATATATATATATATATATATCCTGTTTAAAGAAAGCACATCCTCTTCACTCAGATTATTTGCTTTACTTAAATAGATTAAAAAGTGGACAACCACCAAATATAAATGTCTACCAGACCTACACAAACAGATACGAATATACATTATAATCTGAATAAACTAGGATTATGATACACTTACATAAAAGTAATATTTACATTTCTTTGGTTCAACTTGGAATCTGTTAATTTTTTTAAAATAATGCATTGTCTCTCCTTCAGTTTGGAATGTCATAAATTATACTAATGTTGCTTAAAAAGTCAAATGCATGTGAAACCTGATTAGCCAATGAAAATCAAACAATAAACTATCTCCATATCTCATTCTCTGATGAAGTTTTAATAAAAATGAAACATGTTAGACTGATAAATGTTTCTTATTTGTTTTTTATTCTATCATGTCATATAGACAATATATATGACCCCCAAAAAATTTTGGTTGAGCACTTTAGCAGGAAAGAGTGAATTTGTAAACAGTGACTGCTACTGCTGATAATGCAAAACTCTTCTATGAATTGAGCACTCTGAGTCACTGGTGTAGTTATTCGAAAATAAATACATAAAAATTCACCTTCCTCTCTGCCAGATGCCAATAGCTTAGGGGAAAAATCTCCGTCTGATGCTGAATCAATCAGGTTTCGATCCTGGCTTAAGGCAATCAGATGTCTAATCATACTGATGTGTGAAACAGTCTGTCTATATATACTTAATAAATATCAACATTCCTTGATTCCTTGACTGACTTCAGAGTTTCACAGAGCATCTCTCATCAGAATGAGAAGATCTGATAAATCAATTGAATAGTTATCAGATATCATATTTATACTCTTCATAAGAAATGCTAATCATAGATACCATACAAATTTGAAATTCGTGCCATGTTAGAGTTAAGAACGTGGTAAAATTTAAATATTCAGAAGCAGTTTTTCACTTTTATAAATCTAACATCCCTCCATGCATTGAATACCGTTGCCATGCCTGGCCTTTGTCTGGTGCTCCTGCTGTACATCTTGAAGTTCTTGACAAAATCAAAAGAAGGGTCTGTAATATAATCAATCCTGACCAGACAACTTGATTTCAGTCACTTTCTGACCAATGTGACATTGTTTCCCTCTGTCGTTTATACAAATATTTTCATTGGAACTGATGAGCTTTTTTTCCTGACTACATGAATTTAAGCATGCTACTAGATTGGCAACTAGGTCTCTCCATTTTACTTTGAACTAGCTCATTGCATCTGCCACTTCTACTCTGACAGTTTTTCTTGCACTTCTTAACAGTGGAACTTCTTTCCAATTTCTTGCTTTCCTGATAATTATAATCTTCAAAATTTAAATGCAATGTCAATTGCCATCTTTTGTCTTTTTGAACCCTGTTCCTTTGTCATTTCTGCGATTTTCCCAATTCTCGGTCTTCACTTTCACTTTCTGTGACCTCCTATGTGCTAATGGCATTACCACCTTGCTTGGGGTGATACAATTTTTTTTTAATTGGCATCACTCCATATAAGGCAGTAGAGCCACTAGCATGCAAGAGGTTACAAGGTATGGAGGAATTGGTAATTAGGAGAAAGAAAAGAGCAGTCAGGAGGAGAGTAGATAGTGATTGACATTGTGTTTAAATTTTTGCAGATTAAATTTAGTGGGAAAGCATGTGACCAGGTTGAAGTTTCACAAGTGAGAAGTGTGGGATAAGAAACTGTTAGCATAGAAGTTCTGGCTACATCTAGCTAGTTCAGCTGTTAATTGATGTGATCTCATCATACAGTCTAGGTACCATAGTAAAGTGCTCATCTGATCAATTACCATGAAAGTATTTATAAAAAAGGCACAGAGGGGCAACCTTATGTTAGTGAGCAAGTGACTGAAGCCAAGCCATGAGATCAGGACCAATTATATTGCTGATTCTTCTTTGGACTTTATTGAGGAGGTTCAGGAAAATAGCAGGGGCACCAGACCATATATGGCAGCAACATTCTAAGCTTTGGTGAATGGTACACTTATAGATATGCAAGATAGATTCGAGAGAAAAATTGTCTAACACAGTGAATTGGCTTTCTTGACAGCTGATCTAGCGATTGATTCAATGTAGTTCTTCCACCTCATGTCAGCTGAGAATGTTAGCCCGAGAAGGCACTATGAACCATTTTCTTGGAGGATAGCATCAGTCATGCTTATGGAAGGCAGAGAAGGGTCTCTCAGATAATTAATGGAGAACAGTTTATTTTTGGAGGTGTTAAAATTGAGAAACCATCTTTTTCCCCATTTAACAAGAGTCTTGAGGCTGCTTTGTTCATTGGCTGCCATTTTGACCATGTCTGATTGATCAGCTTTACTATTGAGGCAGGAGAAAATGGTAGTGTCGTCAGCATAGATGCCAAGTTGAGAGCTGATGTCATTGGGGAGGTCGTTAATGAAGATTAAAAATAGCATGGAACCAAGGATGGAACCCTGGGTGACATCCACGTTAGTATACGAAGATGTAGACGAGTAGCCATTCAGGATAACTTTCATTTCACGATTTGATAGAAATGACTGGATCAGCACAAAAATGTACCCATAGATACCATAGCTTTTCAGCTTGTAGAGAAGACCTGACTGCCAGACCCTGTCAAAGGCTTTCAAGATGTCCAATGCTTCAGCTAGGCTTCACTGTTTTTTAAAGCATGATAGACTCTTTTTGCAATTATCATTAGTACATCAGCAGTTGACCTGGAAATTTAAAAAAAAAAAAAAAGAAAGAAAAATGTCTAATATGGCTATATAAAAGTTAAAACATATTGAGTATGATACCTGGTAATAATTCAATCAATTTATTGAACTCTCTGGCCCTGATGAGCAGTGTTCTGCAAAAATTGGAACACAGTCTAGAGGTAAGTCGATTGAACTTTTATTAATTTATTGATTATTGTTGTGCTAGTTCTCTGTTAAGCACTTGACAAAAATTCTCACCACTTTGAAATACATTGAATTCTAGTAACTTTTACTTATTTTGATAATTTTTATTGATTTGTGTGCATGCATATATATATATATATATATATATATATATATATATATATATATATATATATATGGAGCTCTATGTCAAAAGGGAGAGCTCTGTCAAAAAACAGAGGAAAATTATTATAAATTAATTAAAGAATATCAAACACTTAAAATCCCATTATTTCATGAGAGCTCTAAAAAAGCAGCTCTCAATCTTCAAGACCTACAAACACACACACACACACATATATATATATATATATATATATATATATATATATATATATATATATATATATATATATCCTGTAAATTTAATTTTATCTGGTGAAAGTGATAATTTATATAATGGTATCTTAATTCTGATTGTATGAAATATATTGCTCTGTTTATTATGAAAATATTGAGCTCTATGTGTGAATCCATTTTAATATTTTATATTGTGCTAATAGGATTAACTTAGATTATATACCAATGGATTACTACTTGTGTGTGTGTGTGTATACACACACACACGCACGCACGCACAGGTAGTAATATATATATATATATATATATATATATATATATATATATATATATAATCATCACACACACACCAGCTTAGAAACATATCACATTGAAACTGGTTGTCATATGATCACCATAGTTAAGCAATGTTGAGCCTGGTCAGGACTTAAATAAGTGACCGATTAGGAATACCAGGTCATGTAAGCTTAGATGTGCCAGTGGTTTTGGAATTGGAATTCAGATAGCTGAGTTCTAATTCCAGTCAGTTTTGTTTTATCAATTTACATGTAATGACCTTGTGAAAGGTATGAATTCCCTCCCTTGCTCTGGGTCAATTAATAGGACTTTTATCTAAATATCCTTGTCTAAAAATATTTTCTGGCTTTAAATAACCTGCAAAAGGTTGGTAATCCATAATTTAACAAATCAATTAATCGCACACACACATCTGTCTGCATGTGTAATAAATGATTGGTATGAAATATTCAACAAAACATGTAAGAGGGTATGCATGGAAGCCACTATGATGTTTAAATTTGTGTTTTCTTTGACATTTTGTTTATTTTGTGCAATAATATTTTGATAATGCTCATGTGAAAGAAGCAAACCATCAACATGTAAGTAAATAATTTAATAGCATCCAAACGGGTTTTCACATATTCTCTCTTGAGGAATATGTACAATGTCAATATTATGCATTTTTGAATTAGCAACATTGTAAAAAAGACATTTTTTTTTTTAATTGGTATCACCTAAAGCAAGGCAGTACAAGTGCTAACATGCAAGGGGTTACAGGGTGTGAAGGAATTAAAAACAGAAAATTAGTAATGAGGAGAAAGAGAAAAGAGCAATCAGGAGGACAGTAGATAGTGATTGACATTCCATTTAAATTTTTGCATATTAAAGTTGGTTGAAAAGCATAGAGCTGGGAGAGAGTTCCACAAGCGAGAAGTGCAAGATAAGAAACTGTTAGTATAGAAGTTACGGCTACATCTAGCTAGTTCAACTATAAATTGATGAGATCTCAATGTCAGTCTAGTATTGTGCTTAAATTCTTACAGTCTAGGGACCATAGTGAAGAGCTCTTCTGAAAACAATTACCATGAAAGTATTTATAAAAAATGAACAGAGGGGCAACCTTACGGTGGTGGGCAAGTGACTGAAGCCATGTCACCAGATTAGGACCAGAAATATTGCTGATTCTTCTTTGGATCTTATCAAGGAGCTCAAGGTAAACAGCAGGGGCACTGGACCAAATATGGCAGCAATATTCTAAGCATAGGTGAATGGTAGACTTATAAATATGCAAGATGCATTTTATAGAGGAAATTATAGTGATAAATTTGATTTGTTTCAGCTGGACTGGGCGGTGTGTGCTTGAACTTTGTGGAAACATGGCAAGCAATAAATGAGCAGTACTAAAAATAAGAATAAGACAAGATATCCCTAGATCTGGGCAGTGGAACAGGAACAGGCTACACCCATAGATTAAATAAAGGGTTCAGTTCAAAATTCTCTGTTGGTTACCCGAATCAATATGTACCTGATGAAGGACGGAGGGCATAACGTCTGCAATATCGTGTTAACAATAACAAAGATGAGGACAATAGTTCAAATGTTAATAGTGTAAATAATAATAATTCCTCATCCCAAAAATTCGGACAGAAGACAATCAGGTAATAATAACAACAAAGATGGGGACATTAGTTCCACATGTAAATAGTATAAATAATGATAACTCCTCATCTTAGAAATTCAGACAGAAATTGATATAAGTTATGTAGAATTAATTTCCAGGACTATGAATATTAGATAGTTTTGTATAACTTGATTGAGATCTATCAGCACACATTCAGAGTACTAAAGAGTCACTCTACTGTCATTATACCTCACTTAAATCAAAATCTTGATCACATACCAGACATATAATGTAACAAGACCACATATATGTCAGTTAGTTATGTGTGATACATGCTTAGATGATCATGTATCTTTTGATACATGATTGACGAGGCAGATTTCTTTCTGCAGTAGACCAATTGCTATCCAAGGCTATAGAAACCAGTCTGTCCTGTTATTTACCCATAGATGGGGGAGAAGAGGATTCATACCTTTCCCAAGGGTATAAGCATGTAAGTGAATGTAATGGATTCGAATGGAATTCGAACTCAGCTCTCCGATTCCTCAATCTGAAAAGCTATCTACATATATGGGGTATCCATTAATGAAACCAGCTCTTTACTCAGTTGGAATGACTTTTAGGAAATTTTCCTTGTTCTAAAACAACTGTTTTTCTTTCCACTACTTATCTATAGTCTTTTTTAAGGAATTTGGTGTTTTATGAATAAATCTCTTGGAATTGAGTAAGTGCTTGTATATATCCAGACCCACACTCTCAGTATCCCCTTCAAATATGATCCAGCTCTAAGTTGCTGTCCATGACAGCTAGTGGAGGACCAGTTGTAGCAAATAGGCAAAAAGTATTTGAAATTTCAAATCCCAAGGAAGAACACCAGATGGGGCAAACCACCACAGATTTCTGAATGAGTTCCGGCCAAAATTCCTTGAAGGTTCTTCTTTTGTATATCATGTCTCTTCAGGATATCGACAATCATGGCTTTGCACAATTTTCTATCCTTTGTATCTCTTGTTAGGTAGGTTATTAACTATTTTCCCTCTTGTCTTCAATATGTTTATGTGAGTATCAAATTCTCCAAGCCTTTTTTCTCATTATGTATCCAAGAAACTTTAGCTGTCTTTTTTTTCTGCTTACTTGTAGTAATATAAGCAAAAAGTCTGTTGAGATTGGCTGATTGCTCTCCCAGCAACTACGGGCAGAGAGTGGAAAAAGATGAGAGGTAACAATGCCTCAGAAACAACAACAACTTGAGGAAAAATGCTCACGATAACGTCTTCACAAGACACTGTCTTTCTAACTGCTGACTGTTGGTTTTCCCCCTGCTTTTATTGGCATGAGACATCTTACAAAGACCCAGATCTTGACTAGTTGTAGGGAGGTCTGTATCTAGATATGCCAAACTGTCCTGCTGCTAACAGATGTAACTGGTGTTAACAAACATTTCTGCATGTGATCTAAGGCCTCTTTTGTGTCTGTATTGACGTGTGTTTGCTACATTATAGCCATTATAAGCATAAGTTTCCTGTTTGTTCCATTTTGTTTAAAACTTTCTTGTTACTCACATGCTTCATGCATGGTATTCTCAGCATCCTTCTGTAGAACCATATTTTTGTTTCCTCAAGTTTCCTTTTCATCTGTGAGGAAATTTTCCTGTATTCACTGTTATAAGCCAAACAATAAGTCCAAAGAATAAATTGGGAAAAATGTTGTAGTAAAAACAACAAAGATGAAGATGCTAGTCTTGGGGTGCTAAAGAATCATTGGTAGTACTGATACTATGACTCAGAAAATTATAACAAAAAACAAGTGAAATTAAGTATTCAAATTTTTAAAAAATTTTTAAAGGTATGTTAATGAAATGAAATTTTGGATTTGCACTGCCTGTATGATGGCAACTAATTTTGACAGTTCAATTTTCATTAAATAAATATCCAAAATTAATTAATACACTGCTAATTTTGAGGTAATCAACCAATTCAATTTTGGCCTTTTATTGTGACCTTAGATTTGTGAAGCATCCTGCTATTATGGCAGCATATAGAAATACTATTGATTTGGATCAATATTATTGCCAATTGGAAATTAATCAATGTATGTACCCCCTGAAAACCTCTCCAATATTTTCAGTTTTGTAATGGGTATAGGGGCAGTAGGCTTATTTGTTTCCATCCATGTTTAATTACATTTTTGCATTGTTAGAGTTTGTAGTGTGTTTTTTTTTTTTCCCAAGAAATTATCATTTTGGAATTGTAATGCTAAGATACTAGTTTAGTTTCAGTAACTTTTGTTTGTAGTTGTGCTAGTTATTTAATGTTTTCTACAAAGTGTGATAAAGAAAGAACACTATACAGCTTTTTTTTTTTTTTTTAACACGTATGCATTTGAACTGAAGACACTTTCTTCTTGCGTCTGTTTCTTGCATTTCCTTCAACAGATCCACACCATCTTACCACTTTATTGTTTCTCTTCACCTACATCTATTTATTGACATTTTTACTTCTTGATAGCCTTTTTCTCTTTAACCTCCTACATCTTGCCTGCTTTTTGAACCGCAGCAAATGGTAAAAAAAAAAAAAAGAAAGAAGGGAGAGAGGTAGGAACTGAGAATTTGATGAAGAACATGATATTTGATGTCAGTCAGTCGAGTCAAAGACAGTCTGTAAGAAAATAGCAGAAGGGTGAAAGAAAAACTCGATGAAATACTACGCTTGCTTTTCTTCTATTCATTCTTTCACTCGTTCTTTTATTTTTCTTTCTCGTTTTCCATTCTTCGGAAAATTATGTAAAGATACTCTTGCATTTGTATTTGATCTAATTAGGATTATTAGCAATTAAAAAAAAAAAGGTTATGTTTTACTTTGTCTCATATTACAAATAACTTTTACTCAGAATTTTTATCAGCATTGATATTTTTCAAGTCTACAGAAAAATATACACCCATCACTTAATTTTAAAAAAATCAGAAGCAGTAAAACACCCACACACACTTTTTGTTTAAAATAACATGAGTCATGTTCTTAAATAGCCTTGTCAGATCTAGACTCTCATATGGATGCTATGCATGGAGTCCAAATAGTTCAGGAATATCTAAACTATCAGCTATATACAATTGCGTTCTCAGACCGATGTTTAAAAATGGCTTTGAGTGTACAAATTCTCTAGATTTTAAAGAAAACAGTCTTTCATCAGATCATAAACTGGCATCATAGAATCACAAATAAAAAATTTTACCAAATAGCAAAAAACACATCACTGGAAGACTTCCAATAGCAACAACAACTAAAATGGATAGCACTTGTAACAAGAAGAGAAAATAATGATATAATGAAAAATGTTGACATTCCACACTACCTTAAACAAAAGGTTAGGAAGGAAGTATATTATGCATACTTTCTTTTTCTCACTGAAACCAAACTGCATTGCTAATAATATCTTTTTCAACTATCTTGCCTTGAAATCAAAATAAATGGTTCATTATTTATCCTAAGTAATGGCAGAGTATAATGTAAATGCCAACTAACTGACAAAGGAACAGGCAGAATTATAATGATTCCCTTGGAAAAGGCATAAATCCATTTTTCTTTGTACTCTTTCTGATCATCAGACATTTTGAGAAATCTACTCATCACTGGCTTGACATGATAGTTGACAGAAGAGAGTCATTGAGAATATGGACAAACCATTACCCTTTCTTTTCTGTCAAGGAATTAACAGCAAAAGCTTTGGTAAGGCCTAGATACAGTCAATGATTTTATAAGTGATATTCTAAAAAGTTCTATTTAACACCGTTGCCTGAAAGAATTTTACAAGAACCTATTCAAAAATTTTAAAAATTTGAACTGCATGTGCAAACTGAATGTAGTATAGACTTTTTCCACTACCCTTTGTGAATGAGTATGTGGACAGCAAGCAAAGGGTCTGTTTTGAAGGTGATGGTAGAAAGTAAGTGTTAGGGTAATTATTATTATTATTATTATTATTCTGTTGTTTTTCCCAACATTTTTGATAGTATATCTTTTAAAAGTAAATTATATTACTTTTGAGGATATACTTGTAGTGTAGCAGTTACTGGAACTGAAAATAAGAGTAATGGGTTGAGTTCAAATTCTAGAAGAAGCACCTAACATGGTGAGGCTGTGGTACAAAATTCTACAGTGGAGTCTACAGAGTTAACATTGCTTTTATTTGGTTTCAGTACTTTTAGGCAGATGGTAATAGTTATGGTAATATTAGCTGTTTTTCTATAAGGAAACATTTGGCATACATTGACTGAGCAGCCAGTACTGCTTTCAGTTGAAATTAATAAAATGTTTTTTTTTTAAACAATTTTTCAGGAAAATACGTTACTTACATCCAGTAGCTGTTATTGCTCTTTCCTGTATTGATGGAGTTTACCTTTTATTTGGTGTAGTGTAAAATGTAGACATCTTGATTATGTCATTATTTTCTCTTTTTGTTACATGTGCTATCCATTTCAGTTGTTGCTCTTGTGAGTAGTTCTCAAGTGATGTCGTTTCTCATATTTGGTATGGTTCTTTGTGATTCTGTATCACCAGTTGACAATATTCAAAGAAGAATGATCTTTGTCAAGACCATTAGGCTTCACTCACTAAAAGCCTTTTTTCACCATTCATCTTAGAAAGTGGTTGTATACAACTGACAGTTTAGATATTTCTGAATATGCTTAGCACCGTGCATAACATCCATATGAAAGTTTCAATGTGATGAGGCTATTTAACAACATGGCTCAAATTTTCAGGTTGATGTTTTAGTTTTCTAGCAATTTGCAGTGTTGGGCAAAAACTACCTCTAGTGTAGCCTATTTTATGCTCAATTTCCTTTTCTCTTATACTTAATTTGTTATATCTGATCTATATACCGAGGTATCTGAAATGTTTGAAAATTACTAATTTCACACATTAAAGATTCAAAGTACATGACCAATTTTAGAGACAAATCACATTTTTTGTAAACAGTAAAACCTTGATTTAACATTCCTCGATTTAAAAAATATCAGATTTAAGTAACCACTTGTAAATCACATGGGTCATAATGAACTGGATTTTTATTTCTGCTTAACAAAGTTAGATAAAGGACAGTCCAGGGTCAACCTATACTGGCCAGAAACTGCCTGCATATGGATAGAAAATGAATTGTAGTGGCGGAATGAGTGAAGAAGGGACTAAGCATAAACTACAAGAAAACAAATGCATGGTCCTCAGTAAAAGGGTGAGCCTGAAATGTGATTTATAGTTTGGTAACACTAGAATCAAGCGGAGGTGAAAGTTTAAATATCTGGGAAGTGTTCTGACAGTAAATGTAACACTGAGATCCGTAGATGTATTAGGATGGCCAAAGACACATTCCAAAAGCTAGGCAGAGTATTGCAAGACAGGAGGATTTATTTGGTAACGAAGAAAAGAATACTGAGCTGTTACATCATATGTCTTTCTTTACGGCAGCAAATGTTGGACAATTTCCTCAAAGAAGAAGAAGAGACTCGAGGTGACAGATGTGGTTCTACAGAAGGATGCTAAGCATATCATGGACTGAGCATGTGAGCAATGATGAGGTCTTAGAGAGGATGCAAACAAGGAGGAGGCTTATAATTAACATTAGGAACACATAATGAGGAAGGAGGGCCTGGAGAAACTGATACTCATGGGGTGAATAGAGGAAAAGAAAGACAAAGGAAAGCAACACATGACATAACTAGCAGCTTTAAGCAAGTGGATGACAGAACGTCATCTGGGGGAGGTGGCAGAGGGAAGGAACTTGTTGAGAGCTGCAAGGGATAGGGGGAAGTGGAGAGCCTTGATCGCTTATGTCCTGAAAGGACACGTCATATAAAAAGAAAAAGAAATATACAATAGAAAAGAGTGTAAGAGAAGTATATGTCTTCTCACTTGGTAAGACAGTTCTGAGAGAATTAAAAGCCCTACCAGGATTAACAATATAAGATATGCCAATGACACAGTGATTATATCAAACTTAGAAAGGAAACTACAAGAACTCCTACACAAGGTAATGAAGGAAAGCAAGAGGAAAAGACTAAACATGAATTGCAAGAAAATAGAATGCTTGGTTGTTAGATCCCATTTTCTTTATTAAATCTCTTGAATATGTAGGCTGGTAGACATAATTCACTGTTTTAAAAACTGTATGTCTACTCTCATACAAAATCATGTTTGATGTCATAGGAAATATATATATATATATATAAATATGATAATGGAATCTCCCATTGATTTTGGGCTTGTTCAATTCAGGGGTTACAAAGTAACTGATGTAATGAATATGCATACACCTGGGTTTCCCCCTCACAGTTTGGTTGGTGTCAACCATAAATACAGACTGATGTGGAGGTACAGGACGACACTTATAGTCTTCGCCTATTGCCTACCACTATGACGAGGACCAGTCCATTATGGTTACCTGCTAGTTTGTCCTACTCAGTTACAGTAGTCCAAAACCACTTGCTACTTCGAACAAACATATCCCTTTCCAGGACATATCAGTAATATACTAGACTCATATCTGCTAGGTGGCGTTTGTTTTGTTCTGAAATTTCTGATTGATGCAGTATTGTAAAATTTTTATGTGATTATTTGAGTTTGATTGATAAATCAGAATCTTTATCTGATAATATGCCCATTGCTGTTTCTTTATTAGATATGTTGTAGAGGATAGCTCTATGCAACTTTTATGAGTTTTTCAATCTTAATAGGAATTTAAATCAACAATAATAATCTAGGCAGCATCTCACTTTGTTTCACCACTGCAATGGATAAAATGTCACTATTTTCTGTCTGCTTTTAGTAATGCAAATACAGATATGTATGTGACTGGGATCAGAACAGTTCTTGAAATGCCTTAAAACAGTATGGTGCCTTTTTTTCGATGTCATCTTTCCTTTCACACAGTTTCACTTACACCCTTTAACAAAGAAATCCTTGCCTTTTTTATTTTATTGCTTACATTGAATTTATTTCTTTTATTTTCATTGACAAAATAACAAAAATTAAAAAAAAACATAGTGTATTTTAGGATTTTAGTATGTATGAAAATACATTCATACTCAGGGTGTTACCAAGTAAGGAATCGAAGAGATGGTCAATGAGTGATGTCAGTTTGATTCTGAAATTTATTTAAGTACCTGAGTAGTAAAATGGTGGTACCAAATCTTAGAAATTAAAAATAAATTTATTTCCTTTATTTTGATTAACAAATAACAACAAAAAAAAAAAAAAATAGAAAATTCTGGTATTTGTCTGATTCGTTTTCTTCTTTACAGGTGATCTAAAACCAGAAAATATTTTTAGTTTGTAAGAATTTTTATTTTGAGATAATAATAGTTATATAATAATAATTTTACTAATTAACCCATAACTGGGGCGAAGAAGTGAATTAATATCTTTCCCAAGGGTATTTGTGTGTAAATGAATATAATCAACCTAATGGGAATTGGAACTCTGCTCTCCAATTAACAATTCCGAGCCATTATCCATTACACCACCCATACATCCAAACTTACAGCACCTAGTACTCTCAAGCAGTTACCCATCTAGGTACTGACCATGTTTGACATGGCTTAACTTTGTAATCATATAAGAACCGGTATTTCAATGCAATATGGCCATAATCCTTGGTATTTAACTACACATCTTCCAAAATATATTCAAAATTTCAATTATTACCACAATATTTTCACCTATCATGATGGATGGGTTTTCTCAAGGTTGCTCTTTGCCTTTGAACATCTATTGAGATTAAAGGTCTCTTCAGACCACAATTGGAACTCGTATATCTGATCTATTGGTAAAGATGCTGGAAAAATACTTGGTTCATTGTACCACTTCAGTAAGTATCTGATATCCCCTGCTATAATCTATCTTTACAAGACCCAGATAAGATCAAAAATGGAGTATTGCTGCCATATCTTGGCTGGAGCTGCCCAGTCCTCACTTGCCTGTTTTGATAGAATTCAAAAGTGTCTACATGGCCATGTGGGTGATGAATTATATTATTGTGGCTGATGAAATATTTTTCTGTTTCACCCTACAACCCCTTTCTATAAACAAAAATGTCACTAGCCTAAATTCTTTCTATGGCAACTGTTTTGATAAGCAACATTTCTTAGTCTTACCACTCCTGACCTTTATGGCTGGGACCTGTCATGTGATACACAAGTGTGAATCCTCCCTATTCCAGTAGTAAAAATTAAGTTCCATTCAGGCACCTTCCCAAGAACTACTGTTTTGCAGAAAAGACTTCTGGCAGGATGTTTTCCCAATTGCTATAATTTTGACATCTCTAGGGTTAATTGTTATCTTTTCTGCATAGCCCCATAAACTTCACCTTGTTTTTTCTTATGCTGATACAAAACCACACAGTAACCCTCTACCTTGAGTGGCTCTCGGACCTTGTATTAGGTGAATATTAGTATGAAAAAGAAAAATTTAAATTCTGACACTGGCTACTTCCTGCTTGAAAGCTTTATTTAAATGGAAGGTCTAAAATTATTTAATATACAGATACTACACTTTAATCTGAAGCAAAGAAAGAAAATCTGGAGGAAAAATTTTACATGAAATTAACAGTTGCCGTATTCACAAAACAGCTTCTAATTAATTCCTGTTATCTTTAACAAGCAATGGATTTAGTCAAACCAATGTTAGAAATCAATACTACTGTCCTTTTGATTATTATCTGTTGTATAAAAGAAGATATCATAGTGTACAATTAATTCCAAAGTTACTGAAAGTTATTTTTATTAATCTTATTCATAAACATTTTATTAGAGACAAGAGACATTGTATATATGAAGCAGACTTTATTCAGAGTAATAATAGTAGAAACCATTTGGTCTTTGATTTATCTATCTTTGTAATCATCATTCACAGCCTATCCTTTTTGGCATTTCTTTTCTTACTATTAAAGCCTTTACTTGGATGAGGGTCTATTCTCATTCAAAATGAATACCGTGGATCTATATCACCTTAAGTATATTCCTATTGAATAAAGAAGAAAAAAATGTGGAATTATCTGATATCTGCTTTTGATTAAGACCCATGAGTTACTTTTGGTGGCGGGATGATCTTTCTAAGACATAATGCTAAATGAGGTTCTGTCTTAATAAAGTGATCATGCACAAGGCTCAGCTCCTAAAATGAATGGAATTTTTATGATTTAGGCTTTTGAAAATATGTTTTTACCCTTGCCCACATTTATCTTCACTTCTTGCTCTCTTTTCTTTATGCTCCATTTCTTTCTTTTTTTCTTGTGTCCTCTTTGTTTCTTTTTTATGCAATTTCTTTCTTTTTTATGCAATTTTCCTTCTTTTTTATGCTTTCTTTTTCTTTATGCTCTCTCTCTTTCTATTCTCTCTCTATTTATTCTCTCTCTTTTTATTCTTTTTCTTTCTTTTTTGTGCACTTTTTCTTTCTTTTTATGCTCTTTCCTTTTCTTTATGCTCTCTTTTTCTGTCTTTTTTGTGTCCTCTCTTTTTTTCTTTGGTGATTGATTTCTCTTCAGACTAATTCTCCTTCCTCTTCTATTTAAATTCTATACTCTTTCTCACATTCATTATCTCTTTATCTTCTGTCACTCAATTTTTTGCTATACTCCCCATCTTTACAATTTTTTCTCACTCTGCTCTTTTTTTTTTACCCTCTCCCATTTTTTATGTCATCTTCATAAATCATAAACCAATCAATATTATTTTTCTTCTCAGATTTTTTATGGTTGGATTCTCTCCAAAGCAATTGCTGTTTTATTGTTTGAAAGTAAATGAGTTGAATGGCAGCTAACTTCATTATGGACATTATTGAATTCTTCCATTACCTGGTACTTCTCTTTGTTAAGCCTCATTGCCATAAAATGCATGCACCATTAAAATAATCCCTCTTCACATTTCAATGTTTATTTCTCTTTATTTTGCAAAAAATGACAAGATAAACTTGTTTAGCAATCAATCACTATTGGTGCTATTAGAGTCAATAATAATGAGAATAATAGTTACTGATAAAAATAACATTTAAAAGTGATAATAAACATTTATATGGTAGTAATATTTACAATAATGATACAAAATTGAAAAATAATTGAATGAATGAATCTTACTTCATTAATATGATGTGGTAGCAAAAAGTTCACATACGAGATCTAAAAAAATGTACACCCTTACCCATAAATAATATCTCATATTTAAATTTGGCCGTCATCCTTGTCAAAATTTATTCACCTTGGGAATATATACAGCAAATCCAGTATCTCTTACCATATCTGAATATCAAGGACTGGTAGAGAAACTTCAAAGAAACAGTATGCATATTCATATTTTCCATGAGGATTTTATAGTTGACTCCATAACTGATTCCAGTCAAATGAGAAAGGCAATAGAATGTTTGATGATGGTCCTCATGAATGACTTCCAAAATTTTGCTACATTTTTTTGGTGTTTGACCTGAATGATGATAAATGATGGGAATTCAGAGCAAACCAATACTCTTGAGAAATGTAGGAATTCACCCCTTATCTATGGGTTAAATAGTAGGACTTGTATTTGAAAAAAAATCATTGTTATTCTCAAAAAATTGTCAATACAATATTCACTTGCAAAAAGAATTATTCGTACAATCCAAAATATGTTTCAGCTTTAAATAACCGATAACAGGTTGATAAGCTGTCAAAATAAATCAAACAATCAACAATCAAGTAACCTGTCAATCATTTATGTTAATCAGTTATTTAATGTCAAAATCAATATTTCCCCTCTTATATAAAAAGCTAAATATTTGCTTAGTAAAGGCAGTGAAGCAAATACATGAGAAGTAATTTTTTCTGAACTGTAATTATATGAAAATCCGCTCTATTATTCACCATAACATACCCTAATTTTTAAGCCTAAATTCACAAAAGCAAGCCAAGTAGATTAAAAATTTCAAGAGAAGAAACAAGAAAGATACAAAATTCAATAAATTAGCTCATTGTTTTTTTTCAGCATTTTTTCAAATTCAGAAAATTCATGACAACTGCTTTACTCTGTGAAAATCTTTTATTCATAACGTGATGCTTGTTTGTTTTTATTGTAGACAAAAAATTGCCCTTCATGTATAACATTTGACCATTCTTGAAATACATGTTCCACTCAAAAACCCATGTTGACCCTAAAGAATATTTGCTGATAAAGTATTTTAGGGTCATGGTAGCAGATGTACTGAACAATTGAAAATTTAATGCATTAAGATTTCAAAGCTGTTACAAAATCCTGTATATTAATTAAACATGAGTAAAAAACAAAGACTATTGTAGACTGACTCAGTGGGTTGGGTACAAATGAAAATTGGCTGTGCATTTATTTCTGTTGAATGATAAAATTACAGTATGTACATTCTGGGAACTTTCCAATAGCACCTTGTAGTATTTAGGCTTATATAATAGTATAAATTCTATTAGGATTTTAAGTAGAGGATATTGTGTGATAGAATAAAAGGGAATAAAACATTTGTATTGAATAAAGAAGACTATCTGTCTGTTTGTCAACTCCTGAATGGATTGAGCTGGTACATGCATGCATTTTAAACATAGGAGTTCAGAATTTTTTTAGAATTATTTATTTTTTATCTATATGAATTTGACTAGATAAAAAAAAAAAAATTCTAAAAAATGATAAAATTCCCAACACCCCTCTGTTGTGTGCATGTGTAGTTATACCAACATAACAAAATTTAGTCTGAAGTCCTGAAGGATGAAACATTTCACAAGTAAACCTTTTCCACAATACTGTTCTTGGTATATAAATAAATCGTTTTTGAAACATGGTTAGAACTGTGTAGCAAAAAAAAACATATTTTAAATCAATTAATTTATAATATTAATGCTCTGTAAATTTATATTGACCACTATTTTGTAAAAATAAAAATATCTATGAGAACACCGGATTATATATCTTACTGTTCTTTCTTTTTCTTTTTTATATATATATATATATATATATATATATATATATATATATATATATATATATATATATATATATAGTTGTATGGCATGCTATATTTATGGGTTAAAGTGCTAAATTTCAGGGACAGAGCATATGTAAATATAAATATAAAATTGGCATTGAGTCCAACACCAGCAGCAACAGTCTGTTTCATGCTTAGATGCAATATTCAGGCCATCTCTCTCTCTTTCTTTCTCTCTCTCTCTCTGTCATATATATATATATATATATACACACACACACACACACCTACATTGGGACAACCATTTAAACTCACTTTTAATATGCAGCAACAAGACTGGCCATAACATTGACTTTACAAATGCTACCCTAAATAAAAAAAAGAACATAATTCTTTAAGTCAGAAATACTTTGAAGAAGTCCTGATGAAAATTTTACCATCTATAAACATACGTCAAAAACATTATATTGCATCACCAATTTTTATTAAATTCATTCTTAAAGAATCTAATGTATAACTACTACAGCCACTACTGGTGTGCGAACAAGGTCCAAACATAAATAATACACACACATGCATATATATGCATTATCATCTGAATCCTGCATAGGCAAACTAGAATTATGATACACTTACATGCATAAATTATACACATTAACACTGCTTGACAAGTCAAATGCACATGAAGTCTACTTGAAAATCAAACAACACAAAAATAGAAATACCAGAATTGTTTTTTTCCATTTCATTCTCTGATGAAGCTTTAATAAAAGCAAAAAATGTTAGAATTATAAATGTTTCCTATTTGTTCTTTATTCTATCATTCTATCAGATTCGGATCCATATTTGATCTGTATTTTATACCAATTCACCTTCAATTCTGGCTACACTTGTTACTCTGAAATAAAAACAAATTAGAACTGAAATTGTACCACTTTAGACATCACAATATATTTTGCTTCATGAAATTATGGTGATATTAATAAAAGTTATAAGTAATTTTCAGTAGGGAGTTTCTTTCCACCCACTTTGTGTGTGTGTGTGTGTGTGTATATATATATATATATATATATATATATATATATACACACACACACACACACACACAAAAAAGTAATATATATATATATATATATATATATATATATATATATATGTAGTTTTAAGATTTGCCATATTTATGGGTAAAAGTGCTCAATATCAGAGGTGGAGCATATGTAAATACAAAGTGGACACTGAAGTCAACACCAAGCAGTGACAGTCTGTTTCATGCTTGAACACAATCTTCAGGCCATGTGTGCTGTGTGTTGACTCAACTATTTATATATGCTCATCAATGGTGTGCTATTGTATTGTTCTAACATTTATTGGGTAGGTGGTAATGGTTATATTCCAAATTATTCTGGCATGGGTTAACTTGTAATTTACATAAAATGTGAATAGATAAGCAAGATTTTTTAATCAATTTTTGCTGTAAAAGGTTTCCAAGAATGCCTCTTATCTCACATGATCTTATATTTGTATTTAAATTCACTATTTCAAGAATGTTAATGACTCTTTGCAAAGTTATAGACAATAATATTTTACAATGACGAAAATCATATAAACTTTATTTGTTGTGTATGACAATTATATTGTTGTACATATTGTGTATAATAATTGTATTTTAGTCTATAGCTTATTTATATAAAATTCAAGGAGGAAAGATCAAATTGGTGGGGTGGTTAAGTAATTTTAAATGTGTTTGAAATAGTTTTAAAAGTATTTCCTAAGTTTGCATATATGATTTAGAAGTATAAGACAATTATATACAAATACAAATAATAAAATATAAGCTGAGGGTTCAGTGCCAAAGCCAGCAGATATATATTTTAATATTATTAATACAATAATATTAAAATGGTAAGCAACATCTGTTACTCAGATATTTCATGCAGTATCACAATCACCAGGCTTGTGTTACATAGTTTATCTGCCTGATGATTGTGTTACCTCATGAAACTCTGAGTAGAAGATGTTGCTTACCATCTTAATATTATTGTAATAATAATATTATTATAATCCAAATCCTTCTCACTCCTGTTGGAAGAACCACTTCCTGATTAACCATGTCTTCAGGGGCATAGCTGTACTTACCATACTTGGTCAATTTTTTTTTTTTTTAAGCATTTCACCCCAAGCAAGGCAGGAGTCCTACTAGCACATAAGGGGTTACAGAGAATAAGAGCAAGATTAAAGAGGGGTGTTTGAGGAAAGTCATATAGAGAAGGATGGGGATCAGGATCAAGGCATTAGAAGATGTCAACTGACATTACATTTGAATTCTTGAAGATTATAGCTATCAGGGAAGCAAGTAGGAGTGTGTTCCACTGGCGGGAAGTGAGAGAAGAAGCTGTCGGTGTTTAAGAGGCAGTTACATTTAACTGTTTTGACAGTGAAAGGGTGGAACTGAGATGCCAGTCTAGTAGCACGCTTAAATTGATGCAAATGGGGTACCAGTGAAAGTAGCTTGTCAGAGCTGTTGCCATGAAAATATTTGTAGAAAAGACAGAGGGAAGCCATATCACATCTGTGAGAAAGTGACTGTAGACAAGATGCCAGATCAGGACCTATCACATTGCATATACATCTCTGGATTTTGTCTAGGACCTCAAGATATCAGCAAGGGCCCCAGAACATATATGGCAACAGTATTTCATGCATGAATGAATGGTAGATTTGTAGATATGAAGGATGGACTCAGGTGGAAAAAAACCTACTGGCGCAACACAGAGAACCAACTTTCTTTGCGGTAGAAGAAGCTATTGATTCAATGTAGTTGTTCTACCTCAGGTCAGTGGTGCTGGTTGGTGAAGCTATTTAACCCATAGTTGGGGGGCTTGAATTCAGAGTTGTCCTGCTCTTAGACCAACTACCACTACTTAGTGGTTAACTAATCCCTGTTGCTGGTACCTACTGAAGCACATTAGTGTTTCTTCAATACTGACAGAGCCAGCTTGTGGTTTATACTATAATGATGTTAGACTGTAATTACAGTTTCAGAGAAAAAGTGCATAATCTTTTGTGATTAGTAGGGAACAAGACCAGTATGCTCAAACTCTTAGTCATGATGACTTGTGACCTTGTGTTAATACCACCATCAATAACTTCAGAACAGTTTTGTCAATCCAGTTTCACACAGAAGTCTTTGGTCAAATTGTACTATGGTTTTCAGGTACTACTTAACAGTGCTGCACACTAAAATTGTCTCTCCAGGCTAATGTTATCAACCATGGTTTGGATACTAATGTTTTAACCACTTGGTCATGTGCTCACTACATACAGGGTGTGATAGGTAAATTGTTGCCATTTTATATTTTTAATTTTGTATATGTGCATTGTTTGTTTTTGATTTTGTTGACTGCACAGTAGTCAGCTGGGCACCATCTGTGAGAAAAAGCAGACTATGACACAATTTACTCAGCCAGAAATTTGAAAACAGCATTCTGTACTGCTGGGCATTCACTCCAGAAGCTCCAATACGAACATTTCAAAATGTTTGGATATCAATCTGAGTACAGTGCAGAGGATTCATAAAGTGTAGAATGAGTCTAATGGTGATTACAAAGGTACGACAGCTTGGAAAACTCACTCTGATCATTCTGATAAGAAAAGAACTACTGAATCTGTTGGCGAGGGCCTCGGACACAACAGGGAGGCCTACATCAAGTACATTGAGAAGATATTGCTACCATGAGTCAAAAGAGTTACTGCTGGAAGACCCTATGTCTGGCAACATGATGCTGCACCATGCCACACAATCAGAAGAACCAAGTCATGGCTGTCAGATAATTTCTGTGACCACATCACCCCTTACATCTGACCACCTAAATACCCAGATTGCAACCCCCTTGATTATTATGCAGCTGAGCAAGAGGCGAACAAAACTCATTGTTAGACCAAAGATGAACAGAAGGCAAGCATTCATCAACAAGGGGACTGTCCAGAAGAGTTGCTGATGATTCGAAAGTTGTCTGAAGGCCATGATTGAAGTCAATGGTGATTTTATTGAATAAATTTACTCTTTAGTATTTCAAGATATTTTTACGTAATTTCGGTAAATATATCTGTTAAAATGAGATGTCAGTGTCATTTTCATTTTTGCTTAATTTAGATGACAATTTATCCATCACACCCTATATATATATATATATATATATATATATATATATATATATATATATACTAAATTAGGTGCTCCTGCAGAAACACAATATCTAAGGTTTAAAATGAATTTTTAAAAATAAAAAATGTTTATTGAAGCTTTTATTTTAGTTTTAATTTCAAGCTAATAGATTAAAATGAATATTTACAATAAGCAAAATACTTTGCCAATTTAAATTGATTGGAAGTAGTTTTTGCTTGAAATTGCTGAAATCACTGATATTAGTGACATTCTTAGCCATCTGTCATTATGGCGTAATTCTCTTTATTAAAAAATATTTCAAAAATAAAATATACTTTTCTGAAACTTTATTTGAAGAAGATTATCTGATTTACAGTTTATTTAATCAGATTTGTAACAAATCTTACTTTAATTTTAAAATGTCACAGAAATGCATTTTTTAACAGGCTGGTAGCTGTTTATTTAAGATGTTGACAGCTTGATTGGCAGATCAAAGTTTATCTAATTTTTTTCTGTGGTGGATATATTTGTAAAATTTACTTGAGGAACCTGAACAGCTCTTTTTTACATAATTTTTAACTACCCAGTAATCTTTAAAATTTAGTAACATTTTCTCCATATTCTAATGTTTATTGAATGCTTGGTACTTTGGCTTTAAATTTACTATAGTTAATGCTCTTATTTTCGTATAACATTGTGTATGGATGTCCATATTTACAAAAATCAGCACATTTATACACACACAAAAATTCAAATTCTTTTAAAATATTGGGGGTTGATAAATTGTACTAAGCTTTTCCATTTATAATTAGTAAATATAATTTTTGTTTAATAACAATATTACCTAACCAGGACAAAGTAATACAGAAATTTAAAAGATTTAAAACTATAAATTAATCAAATTATAATTTTAAAAAATGAAAAGAATTCTTGTAAAAATTCATGATTCATCAAAAAAAGTTTTTCTTAAGATAATAATGCTCACAATATAGTTTATTCATGAAATTAATTAAAAGCTTTTCTAAATTAATAATGTCTTAGTTTTGTGTTTTTTTATTTTACAATTCAGAACAGATGTTTAGTAGCTGGGGATCCTGTTTTACAAAAAGAAATTGATTTTAATTCTCCAAGGAATTCCGCTTTTAACTAATGCAAACATTAAGCGGGACAAAATTTAATTACTTGAAATTTCATAAAAATAAATAAGAGGTGTGGGAGGGAGCATGTAAAGAAAAAAGATAATTTTCTAAAGACAATATTTCTAAAATAATTTCATTTATTTGTGAATAAGTCCTGAAAGTTTCATTAAAATTTGATAATTATTTGATTTTTGTAAGAATTTTCAAATCAATGTGTTTTTCACTGCAAAAAAGATGCTAAAATTTCCTATAATAATCTTTGGGTTTACTGTTGACATAAAAAGAACAATATTCTTAACCAAAATTTTAAATGTAAAATGGTTAAAAAAATATAGTTTAATAATCAAAACATACATTGTTTTTTCCTTTTAATAATAACATGTATATTTTGATGGTAAAACTTTGTTTTCAGTAAGTTTAGGGAGTTTTATTAATCATGGTATTCTAATTTTTTAACAAATGAGCGGAGGTACCTAACCTAAATATCTAATAGGCAGTTGGTCAATTTTCATGCAAGGCTTTATGCTGCAAAGCTGGCATGTCAGTTTCTTTTTAAGAAAGTTGGAATCAGAATATTATTCTTTATTACTGAATTCCATGCCTCAAAGAATTTAGGCAATTCTAAAAGTCCAAAGAGAAGCAACAAAAGTGCTAATTGTAAATACTATTTTTTTTTTTTGAAAATTCCATAATTTTCTTAAACATTAGGGATTTTATAATTTTTTTTTTCCTGTATTTGATCTGGAAAATATTATCCCATTAGTTAAAATAATTACATTTAATTTGTTTGTTGCATGGTACATGAAGCCATAATATTAGGCTATTAAACAAAAATTATTTTGGTGGAGTTGTATAATGGGCACTGTGGGTTGAAATAATCGTTTTTTTTCAAAGTTTTTCTCGAATTATTATAGATTAAGCACTTCAGACCCTAAAATGAATTTATTAAGTATTATAAAGATTGATGGGGGAGAGGCGGTTTTCTTAGTAAATGTATTGTAAATTGATGCCTCTATATTAGTGAAATCAAAATATGCATATACCATGTGATTTCTTTTCTGGATGCCTAATCTTTTTTCTTTCCTTAATCAAATCACCCCCAAGCAAGCAGGTAATGCCACTAAGATGCAAAGGTTTAATGGATGTGAAAGAGAATGAGAAGGCTTTAGAAGGAAAGAGAAACCCAATCCTAAACAGAAAACAAGCAATAAACCTATACTCCTGTTCAAAATCTATGAGCTACTCAGAAATAGGATGTGGAATTATGAATTTCTGAAATAATAGCTTATTTTGCTTCAGTTCTTTGATCCTTATTTTATCATAATCAAGCAGAGTGACTGTATTGAATCAATTGCTAAGTCTACTGCTAGGAAAGTTGGTTCACTGTGTCATGTCAGACAATTTTCCTCAGAATCCATCTTGCACATATTTAAATCTACCACTCATCCATGCATTGAATATTGCTGCCATACCTGGTGCGCCTACTATATATCTTGAAATTCTTGGAAAAATTTAAAGAAGTGTCCTTAATGTAATTGATCCTGACTTGGCATCTTGACTTCAGTCACTTTCTCACCAATGTGATGTAGCTCTCCTCTATCTTTTCTACAAATATCATTCTGATGAGCTTTCCTACTTGATGCCTTGACTGCATGCATTTGAGTGTGCTACTAGATTGGCAACTAGGTCTCACCATTTTACTTTTAAACTAGCTAGATGCAGTCATATATGTTCTATTCCAATAGTTTCTTTTCTCACACTTAATAGAATTAATGCAAGTATTAAGCTATTAAATTATATATATATAAAGTAAATGCATTATTAATAATTTTATTATACAAATATATTGAAAATTAGGAAGAAATGTATCTATGCAAGATTGAAGATAAGTACCAAGTAAATGTCATTGACCAGGAATTAAGAAAAAGCATTGTTAACAGAATAGGGTTTGGGTTGGTTGATTTTGTTATGTCAAGTTGGTATTCATAAGCTGATGCTGGTTTGTTTTAGTGCAGTGAAAAAAATTGCAATTCAGATGCAAATAAATGTAGATACTTTTTCAGGTGTTAAATTTTATTAAATTGTGTGTGCCATATATTGTGAAAACCGGTATTTTCATGCATAGTTAATTCTGCCCAAGAAGAACATCGGTTACAAGAAAGAACTGCTTTGTATGACCAATTGTATAAAGATAGAGCAAGTAAATATATTGTCCCTTTATACAAATATATTATAGTGATCAAAATTCATGGTCATGAGGTGTTCCACTTACATGGAATCCACTGTCTATATTTTATTAATCTTAGAAATCAAATATCTGCTGGGGTTTAATAAAAGACATTTGTCATCAGAGTTTGTAAAATATTGTGTTAAGGATTTTTCATGAAGGAACAACAAAGTTGAGAAAGCTTATCCAAAAAGAAATAAACAATTACTCCAAAGAAGTATATTTTGTTTGTGTGTTTTTTTAGTGAAGTTGTCTACTTTGACTTGATCTCTGCTGTCTCAAAGAGATTCTCAGAGCCATAATTGGTTGTCCACTTATGCTGAGACACATGGTTCTCTACTTTATTAGTGATTGCCAAAGGCAAGAAGAATTTCTCAAGCCCACTTCACACAGATTTTGACCATTGGTCAAATTTCCAGTAAGTGATGAACCTTAACATGTCTGGGTCAAGTTGTTCATTTATTGTGTAATATATTATATGGGCATACAAATACACACACACACACACACACACACACACACACACACACACACGCGTGTGTATATATACTCAGATATTACTGTCTTTCTGTGACTTGGTTTCCCTTCAACAAAATTGCATATCTCATCCCTTGTACTGCTTGAAGATTGTGTGACAGCTGCATAAGTATCTAGGTGTCCACATGAAACTTTAAGCCACAGATAGGCTGTAATAACTGAGTATTGTTTTTCTTATATTTATTATATTGGCTGTTTAGGTATTTTTCATATTTTACATAGAATATTGCTCTTGTAATACCCTTCTTTCTTTTTATAATACAATATATATATATAAACCAAATGGGTAAATATAGATAGGTATACAAGTGAGCGATCAATAACAATACATATAAATACTCTATAGTGTAAGAAAAAACAGTGCTCAATG
>CAHIKZ030000319.1:157500-210000 GCA_903632075.3 Acanthosepion pharaonis | reverse complement strand
AAACAACTAACAATGGACAGGTTTTTACTGAAAGAAAAAAGAAAAGAAACCCTAAAGAACTCACTTCTTACTGATGGAATACAGAGGGAATATGGATGGTTTGCTACAAGTGGCAATGCGGGTACTAGCCTTGAAGGTTAGACCTGGTGGAACCAAGGGAGGTAGTTCATTCGAGCGCTTTCCATAGAAATAGCGATAGAGCAGTAAGAGCCTCACCACATTCTGCTTGTCAGAGAGAGGTTGAAGGGTGGATAATAATTCTTCACCAACAAGGATTAGGAGAATCTTTTGAACTCTATCAAGACTGGAAAGTGAGGACTGGGCAGTTCCCACTCAAATATGACAACAGTCTTCCATTTTTTCTTCTGCCTAATTTGGCTCTTGTAAATGTAGGGGATGGCATGAGGTATCAGGTACTTACTGGTGCAGTACAAGGAACCAACCATTTTTACCTGCATCTTTAGCAATGGATCATATGTACAAGTTCTACTTGAAGTCAGATGTGAGTTTGAGGCCCAATAGTCTCTCAAAGCATGGTGACTCCTCAAAGGGACATCTGTTCTATGCATATATTATTGAAAATCTTCATTCTTTTCCATATTAGTACATATACATGTACAGGGGTTATTTTTATAGATTTTTACAAATTTAAACTTGAATACATCTACAGTTATTTGTTTTTTATTCACATCTGATTATGAAATACATAAACTGAAGTGTACTTCAATAAACAAAAAAGTTCATTAGAAGATCAGGGTATTGTAATTCAATAAACAAAATTCTGTAAATGCAAAAACAAAAATAAAAGATTTTTCTCTCCACAATGACACTCTGAAATCCCCGACCCTCCAGAGAATTCCCATCTGGTTGAGAACCCCTGGTCTATAATGATTATATTTTATCTTCTAGCCTGAATTTAAAAGTCCTATAGAATTTTACCTTTTCATTCTCTATAATTTTGGTTAATCTTATTCTTTTTCTTTTCTATGTCACATACTTTCTGTACATGGTTGATCATGGATCACCACAACTTCCTATTTTCTGTTGTACTATGTAAATTGTAACCATTTATCAGTCCTCTTTTTCTCTGTTCTGCCATGCATTCACACAAACTTGTTAAGTTGGTTACTCAGTGTTTCCTCTTGTATCTCTTGCCTTTTGTATGTCCTGTGAGTGTTAACTTCTCTAGACCCTCTTTCCTCATTATGTGTCCCAGAAATTTTAGCTGCCTGTATATAGGGTTCTATTGTAGTCAGTACTAAAATTCAATGACGGTTAGTGTTTTATTATCATTCCTATGCTGCTAAAATATGCTGCATCATATGCAGAAGTGTTGAAAAGTTCTTTCCCTGACACACTTCTCAAAATTTGACCAAACATCAGTTTTTGGCAGGTAATTCATCTTTGGTTGGGTGAAGAACTTTTCAGTACAACCTTGAATATGTAATCATTAGAGTAAATGTGCATTTTGATTAATTTGTTTAATAAATCCTACCCATAATATCATAGGTTGTATAAAGTGCTTATTAATTAAATAAGGAAAACGAGACTTCAAATATAGAGAATATACCTTTTTATCAATATCCCCTGTAAAACCAGTTTTATCTTTACCAAAAGAATTTCAAATTTCTTTATTGTTATTTATATGCATATATATATATATGCAAAGGTGTGGTAAAATCTTTTTGGCCTGACCAATAAGGAATTCTGGAATTTTTTCTATTTGGTTAGATTTTGCAAAGTGTATCAAGCCGAAAACTTTTCAGCATCCTCTCATGCCTGTGTCCATGTATCTATATATACATATATGTATGTATAGACGCACATGCCTGCATAGACTTGTGTCTGTTCTAGTCGTAACTTTACTTCCAAAGTAGGTAACATGACATCCTTCTAAGACAATTTAATATTGTGTTCTTGGCATTCAGGAACTCAATTTTGGTTTTGCTTATATCTTGCTAACCTGTTTATATTCCCATTAGTATGCCATATGTCATCTAGCCGTTTCTTTTTTTTTTTTTTTTTTCAGAAGGATTCAAGGGGTTGGAAAAAAAGGGGATGGTAATTGAAAGAAGTGTGTTCCTGATAACTTAATGCAGAAAACTTTGGATTCATATCAAAAGGAGAAGGCTGTTGGTGTTGAGAACATGTAGAAAAACTGGTTTTATTTTGTTGAAGCTTAAAAGAAAGATCTTTTGTTCCTATGTAAAAATGAGTTGAGGCTAATATTTGGAGTATTTTACATTCTTGGTTTAACATTTTCTGAAGTAGAATGATTATATCAAATCAATTGTTAGGTCTGTGCTAGGAAAGTTTGTTCACTGTGTCATACTCAGCAATTTTTCTCACCAGAATCTATTTACCCTTAATAAGTTTACCATTTTTCCATGCTTTGAATATTGCTACTCATCTGGTCTAATGCTTCTATGTATTTAGAGATTCTTGATCGCTGCTGGTCATTGCAGGTGGTCACTGCTGGTCGTCGCAGATGATCGCTGCTGGTCGTTGCAGATGATCGCTGCTGGTCGCTTTCAGATGATCGCTGCTGGTCTGGATGCCAACTTGATGTGTCGGAAAGGAAAGAGGAGCTGGCGTTGCGATGTCGTTGGGCATATCAAAAATCCAGTGCTGGCGTTGCGCGTCTGCTGGTTGAGTCTGATGTCGAAACCTCCCGCAGTTATTACAAACGTAGTGTACGGGAAAGGTTGCGGACGACATGCAGGCAGCCAGTAGGGATGGAATGCTGAGAGTCAAACATGGGCAAGGAGCCAGAAATAAGAGGCGGAGTAAAGAGAGAGGGAAGAGTTTCCAACTATCATCAAGTTGGCAAACAAAAAAAATGGGAGCGTAATTTAATATGCAGCCTGGTGGTCAACGTTCCTGGCCAGAGGCCAGGAGCCTGCGTACCAACCGTTTCAGTCGCCAACCTCGAATTTGGCGAGAAGTCACTGTAATATGGTAAGGGAGACTAGCAACAGAATTGGTAAGCTAATACAGTAAAATCTATCTAAAAAAATGAGTCTAGATTAGCTAAAAGGAAACCAAGGCCTAAAAATGCTTAGAAGTATATTACGACTAGGTTCGTAATACAACTAAACTGAAAAGGTAATTTGCTAGTCTCTACCACGTAATTAACAGCGTGTAGGGAGCACAACCGAAAGGTCAAGGTCGAAATGACCTGTTCTCTTCCGGTTTAAGGAGCAGCCAAATGCGGCTGCGATATTATCACGCATTGGGTCATTATGATAGGCTAATGGCCCGTTCCTTTCCATGAAAAGGTAAAGATGGCAAGATCTGGGGAAAGCCTATATCCAACAAAGGACCTTCACAGGCTGACAAGATGAACTGCTGCAATAAACAGGAAAATGTTTAAACAAATAGAGAGATGCATAGATTTTTACCCTGATAATGATAAAACATTGATTTCTTTTATGTGTCATGCCCATTCAGGACATGAACAATCATGGCTCACCATAGCTTCCTCTTTTTTTTTTGTTACACTAAATAACTTTTAACTCTTTACCATCCTTTTTTTCTCTTTATTCTGTCATTCATTCACACAAGCTTGTCACATTTCAACTCCATACTTTCCAGCCATTTTTTGATCTTCAAAAATTTAAATGCAATGTCAAGCATTATCTACTGTCTTCCTGATTACTCTTCTATTGTTCTCATTCCTTCATAATGTTTTCTGTTTTCTAATTATTTCACACCCAGTAACCTCTTGTGTCTTAGTGGCTTTATTGCCTTGACTGGAGTAAGTTCATTTTAAATAAGTGTATGTTACTTGCTGTTTTCCTTTGCTTCTTTTGCTTTCATTATATCTTAAATGTTAACATATCTAAACTCCCTTTTTTCATTATTTGTTCAAGCATTTCTAGCTATCTCCCTTCTGATTGTAAGTATAAGTTTCCTCGTAGTTACTATTTTCCTTAAAACTTCCTTATTGCTCACATGTTCCATTCATGGTGTTGTCAGCATTCATTAGAAGAATCACATTTTTGTCATTATAAATTTCTTTTTAACCTGTGAGTTTTTGAAGCATTCACTATAATATAAATAATTAGGTATTATATAGCAGTTCAACACTCTTTTTATTTATTGTAACAAAATTTTCCTCTCTCTTAATACTTTGCTTAGTTTTTGGGAGACATCTTTTACTATTTCTGTGTACTTCTAGGTTTCTGTGTCACATTTTATGTCACTATTACTACATTACCCACATCATCAAATTTTTGTACCTGCTTAATTTTGATGTCCTGATATGTAGCTCATATCAAACTGTAGTATGTATGTAGGTATGTGATGTTCCTGTGGTTTGTTTGTAATTAAATAGTTGGTTTGCCAGAGGAAAGAAATTTCGCCCAGTGGAAACAAGTTCTGTGTTTTGTTGCTACTAGATCTCTGAGAAAAAAGAGATTTTTCCTTTTGTAGTTCTGAACAGAACGACACCTAGCAGGCACCCTGGCAGACAAGGTAGGGTAATCCCCATAATAGTTAAAATTCTGGTTGATTTTTTTTCTGCCTGCTTTTACAAATTCTGGGTCGAGTATAAAACAGTGCCATCAAATTGAACTTTTAACTGCAAAATTAACCCTAGTTCTCTATTGTTATATTATTAATGTCCTTTTTATTATTATAGCCTGACCGACAAAACAGTTTTCCTTTTTTTATTTCTTTCTTTTCAATCTCATGTATATGTTTTCCATAAGTTCTAAATGTCCTGCTAACACTTATTGAAATAGAACAGCTGATTTTGGAACTAAGCCATCACCCTGTCACATGACCTTCAAAATTCACTAGAGTTACTATCTTTTTGTTTTTTTTTCTTCTCTTTTAAGCTCTAGTACTTAGCCTGCTTGTCTGGAAGACAGGCTGATGGTCAAGGACACTGCCTTTCCCTTAAATATCTTCAATACAGAAGGGATTGGGATTAGTATAGGTGAGGCTGGAGTTGGTCATTTACTGATGTAATTAGCTTAGTCTTTTTTCTCTCTCTTTTTTTTCTGAACTCAAGTTTAAATTGTTTTTTATTTCATGATTAATTTTTCTTGGCTAGTATGATAATAATTCAATAAAATATTTTTTCTTTTTTTTATAGAAAATTTTTTTATATAGATATCTGCATTTATTTCCCGACTGAAAAAGTAAAAAATACTTTCAAAAGTTTTTGTTATTATTTTTAAATGAAAGCTACTTATAACTTTTTTTATAAGAATAAAAATGAAAAATATAATAGATTTGTTCTCAATTTGAGGTAGAGAAGAAAATATAAGGAAGCCAAAGTAACTATTACATCTGATGGAATCTAGAGGCAATTTTTATAATATAAGTTTCTTTGTGTTTTGAGTGTTCTGATAAAAGAACACTCAAAGTTCAAAGAAAGTTACAGTTTACAATTCCCAATTCTATTCTGCTCTTGACACAATAAATGTAATATGGGTCATTTCAATGAATTGTTTTATAAAAAAAGGGATAAAATCAAAATAACTGTATTTTAAAAATTTTTTAGGGTAAAATGGGTCTATAGATTACTAGCATAGAAATGATCAAAGTAATGAATTATTTTGATACAACTCTATATAATATGTCTGTCAGTATAGTGTGTGTATAACATTTTTGCAAAACATACTGATTTAGCTAATAGTAATTCTTTACTATACATGAGATCTATTTTTGATTATTTTAGGCTAGAAAATCTGTCAATAATTATCCATGATAATAAATATAATTAACATAGCTAGAAAATGGTTCTCAGAACCAGTATTTAGCCTTTATCTATCTATCTATCTATCTATCTATCTATCTATCTGTCAGTATACCAAATCTATCTATCTATCTATCTATCTATCTATCTATCTATCTATCTATCTACCAAATTTATCTATCTTACTATCTATTTATCTATCTGTCTGTCTATTGTGTGTGCATGCATGTATGTAGGTTAACCCTGACACTTTAACAGGTAGCTCACTGGAAATGATAGACCCCAAACTCTTTATAAAGTATCCATCTAGGAGAAGGAAAACTCTGGCATAACACCCGCTTCAGTGTTAATCCAGATATCTTGCATCTGCTTGTCTTCTTAACATTGTTGGTGTGACTTATAGTGTTGTCAAAGTTGTACATGACTATAATCTCAGCATAGGCATTCCTGACATATTAACATTTATATTAACTCTGTAGACACTCCTGTGAAGTATAGGGCTACAGCCTCAATATGCTAGTATATATATGTAATGAAATGGGAGTGCTTAATGATAATATTTGCTGACCATACACAAGACTTGATTCTTTCATATTTACGTTACATATTATTCACTTTTTAACTTCCATCAGTTACTCTCAGGCAGTCTTGAGTGCATTTCTGTAGTGCTCTTAACTGAATGTCTTCCTTACATTCCCATCTACAATCTCGTCTCTGTAGCGGTGGTTTATACATCCATCTGTACAAGTTTTTCTCATGCATAAACATATCAGGCACTGCCCTACTCAGAAGTGTTCACCTCTCAGAGGGGTCACTGCTTACAACAGTTGAAGCCCAATATATCATACCATTTTGTAACCAGGCCAACTCTATGAGGAAATTAAAAACATTCCAGGTCAGATCCAGACTGGCAATCCTGAAATTTGGGATTCCAAATTTTCATTACTGCAATTGTTTTCAGATTCTTGTTCTTAGCCACAAGGATGGCTTTGATGAAGCTGCAGAAGTGCTTATTTATCCTGGCCAAAAATGGTTCTTGTTCATGTTTGTCATCATATCCACAATGTTGACCTTTGACAACTTCTTTATATTATGGGGTTGCTGGTTGGTTTCTCTCTTGATAAACACCCCAGATAGCAACTTGAGGTAAGCAATAGTATTGACCCTGAATCCCTACGAGGATAAGTGTTAGTGGCAGGACATGTTGTTCATAACTCCCAGGACCATCATAGACGACATGAACGTAGTGGGTATCACTTAGGGCACTTCTGTGGATGTTGGCTTTGAGCCACCTGTCATTCCGCCTGCTCAGTTGGCCACTTTCAAGAAGCTAGTTCACTCTGGCTGGTGCTAGTGCCACGAGCACTACATTACCTTTCATTTCCTTGGAAACCTATGTTAATTTTTTTTTTTTTGTTTCACTACAAGCAAGGTGACAATGGCACTAAGATCCCAGAGGTCCTTCTTCTATGTGCCATGTCACTTCAGGATGTAGGTGATCATAGCTCTCCTTTGTAGCTCTTAATGAATCTATTGTATTGTTCTGAGAGTTATTTTGGTGGGCATTGGTTGTTAATTTGTTTATTATTTACTTAGATTATTTACTTATTTGTTTAGTTTAATTTATTTTACTTGTTTTTATTTATTTATTTTATTTTATTTATTTATTTTCATTTATTCTTATTTGTTTTCAACTTTTGATATTTCAGTAATGTATTAAACATCTGTTTTTGTGTTTGCATCTGAGATGAGTTCTGATCATTTATTTAGTAGTTTGTTTAGGTCTGAGAAGGTATTTATAGCTTTTTTTTTCTTCCAGGTATAGTTTACAGTTTTTGGATTGTTTGCTGTAGGCTGATACTCTTTTCCTTATTTTCCATGGAATTTTTGTGTGATTTCTTTTTGATCTTCCAGATATGTTTAGAAAGCATTATACTGTTCACATATTTACTATTTGTAAAGGATGGTTTTGTGCATAGTTTCTTTGTTTCCATGGTCCTTCAGTTACTCCTATGTATATTTTTTCTTTGCTATCTGCTGGTTTTACACTGGTATATATATATATATATATATATATATATATATATATATATATATATATAGAAATTTTGAAAAAACAAACAAAAAATCCTTAAATGTAGTTAAAATGAAAGAAATGTCACGTCTGATTTTCATTTTAACTACATTTAAGGATTTTTGTGTTTGTTTTTTCAAAATTTCTTCATTCTGTCGGATTTATATCCATTTACACTTGCTTATATATATATATATATATATATATATATATATATATTAGTATAAACAAAAGTTGTGTTAATTTGACTGAATTTCATGTTGTAACTCACACAAAACCACTAGAATAGGTAAGTTTTTTAAAAAAAGAGTCAGGTTAAACCTGTCTATCACTTACAACATCAATTTCAACAAGATTCTCGTGACTTTGTTAGCACAAAAAGAAACTGTCCAGAACTGACCATCTAAAGTAATTATTCTCAAAGTGGGTGGTACCATCCCCCTGGGTGTGATGGAAAGATCCAGAGGGGTGGTGAGAAAAAACTGTGCAACCAGAGGTTGGCAGTGGCACATCTGAACCATCACTCACACACACACACACACACACACACACACACACACACACACACACACACACACACACTGTACCTAAAGTATATCTTGCCTTCACTTTACAATGTATCCCATTTATATAACAATTATTCTGCAAAATACTAAGATACTCAATTGACATGCAATACTAGAAAATCCAATAAAAGGTTTGCTATACATTTTTTGTTAGAGTTGGTACACAAGGTAGAGGCAGCCCTAAAATGTTTGGGAACCACTGATTTAAAGATAAATGATTAAAAATATGCAAGTTTTGATTAACTTCAAATGATCATAATTGAATAATAATTGAAGTTAGGTCAAAGTTAGACCAGTTCTGAAATCCTGATACTATTCACTTTTCAGACTAGATATAATACATATCACTTGGGACTTATTCCAAAAATGTCAAATAATCCTTTTGTGAGCTCATGGTAGCTCCGGTTATTTTATATTCTACAATCACTGAGCAAACCGTATTGATCAGAAATAAAGAATAAGCTGACAATGAGTTTTGATTTAGCATTCTCACACTTTTAGTCATATCGCGACAGTCTCAATTGATTTTTACTCAGCCACTTAAGATGCTGAATTATCAAACAATAAAAATTAAAATGTAATCTTTCTTTTTTTTTAATCAAAAATAAGTACAGTAGGACCCTGAAGATCTATCCAAATGAACATCCTATTTTAAAATATATACTTATTTATAAGAGTGGATGCTGAAATCAAGAAGCTCTTCCCAAAACTTGATGTTCAGTCATTTGGGAAGTTTGGTAGGTCAAGAATGTTTTAGCACCATTTCATATATTTAAATTTTATATAAATATATTTATACAGATATATCTATTTACATGTTAATATATAAAGAACAAGTATATTTAAATTACAAGGCCAGCCATCTGTAAAAAATGTAAAAATGAAATGAGTTTGACAAAAACATTTCAGTAATAAGTTTTTTAATTTAATTTTTCTTTCCCCCCCAGTATCTCATGATTCAGAATTTGATGACTGGGAAAATTTAAATTAATTCATATTTTTAAAAAGATTTAGATTTTGTATCTTATCTTTTTGTTTCGATTTTATTCCTTTGCAATATATTTTGCAAAATATTTTCAGTTTAGTAAAAGATTTGATCATGAAAATTTTACTGATTTGGCCAACTGTGGGTAAGTGAAACTGTGATTCTTGAGCTTGGTGATTCAGTTTCAAGTTGAAAACCATGAAAGTACCATTAATATTTTCTATAAGAAACAGTCAGTCAAGAATCCACCCAAAACTTTGTGAGTCCTAAGGTATGCATTCGACAATGTCTTTATCTTTAATTTTTTTATTCTTTTGTTTCAGGTTACTATTTTTATTTCTTTATTTTTCTTTAAATATTTTCTTATTTCTTTTTAAATTTCTGTCTTAAGCTTTTCTTTGATGCAAGTACATATATATATATATATATATATATATATATATATATATATTAGTGATTTTCTAAGCACAGCTTAGATGTGGCACAATGCTGAAAGTATGGGACACCCAGACTTTCAGCCTTGTGCCACATCTGAGCTATGCTTGAAAATTACTTATATATATATATATATATATAGTAATGATACAATATGGTAATCTGTATGGAATTTCCAGGAGGATATAGATCCAGAGAGAGCTCTATATCAAAAAACAGAACAAAATTACACTTAAAATCCCATAGGTAATAATCTTTATTTCATGAGAACTCTAAAAAAGCAGCTCTTAATCTTCAAGACCTACAAACAAGGCCCAAAATATTTTTTTTCCATTTCATTTGTAATTTGTTTGTAGGTCTTGAAAATTTCTGTAACATAGAAAAAAAAAATTCTGTAACACAGAAAAAAAAAAAGAGATCTTATAGACTGATGCTACAAAATCACAAAGCACTTTACCAAATAACTACATCATTTGAAGACTTCCAACAGCAGCAACAACTAAAATGGATTGCACATATAACTAGAAGGGAAAGTAATGATATTTTCAAAATTTTGACTTCCACACTGCCTTAAACAAAAGGCTAGGAAGGCTTATCAATACTAGAAAGAGTGATATCAGTCAGTGAACTTGAGAAACATTTTCCTGAAAACCTATTTTAAGAGAAAAAAACTTTATAAATTTCAACCTATGTTAACTGTTTGGTGACTGAATGCCAAATGTTTCCTTATAAGGGAACGGTTGATCTCACTATTACTATTTCTCAAATTTACCCTAGATATTTATGTATGTTTCAAGAGTTTATGATGGTGATGATTTTCAAATAAGATATGATTCAATAAATCTATACTTCAAATCTGTGCTACCTTACTGGGATTAAAGGTCCCTTTCTAAAATCTTGTCTGCCTGGACAGCAACTATTCAGTTAGTTTTGTTATTGAATATCAAAAGAAATGTGATTCTTCTAATGTTCAGTGTACCACTTTCATTGAAATGAGATGGAAACTATTTTTAAATAAAAAAACTACCAGAGTTCATAGAGCAAAGTCAAATGTAATTATTTCATTTTTTTGATGAGAACTGATTGTTGGATTATTTATTAAGTTTGTTTTGTATCTCTTTTCATCATGACATTGGGGCTTATATATATACTGGGTGTAACAGCAAATTTTTCACATCATGTAACAGTGAAATTGTCTAATTGTTAGATTAAGCTTTGAACCGTTGTATCTTAGAAATTATTAAAGATTCTTAATGGTATTCTCTATTTATAATACTATTGAACTCTACTTTGAACAATAAGAATGTATTTAGCTCTAAGTGGAAATGGTGATCCCTCTTTCTGTTGTAACCTCCTGATCCAGTTTTTCTCTCTACAGTTCCCTCTTTTTTTAAACTTATTCACCATTCTCTTGATCATTCTTGAATGGACTTTGAAGATGGAAGCCAGAGTATGAATGTTGGTACCATTACTGAAGGCCTGAATGATATTTTTTATCTCACCATTGCTCAGTTGGGAAGATATAGTGGGTCTGACACAAAAGGATTTTAACCTGTTCTCTTTCTAGGTGAATAACTTAAAAGGGTTTTTCAGTGATTCTTATGACAAATGGTATCATGATGGCTAAATGTCTTATCTGAAAACCTGGAAAAAAGAAACTCAATTAGTTTAATGGTTTTTTAGATATTAAACATTTTTTGGATGTGAGTTATCCCATGCTGTTACACAATTTGGACAATTTTGCAGTTACACCCAATATATTTGGGCAGCAACCTTTTTTTTTTTTTTTTTAAACATCTTTCATTAAGTACTGTAGACAAGGAAGATTTAATTAATTTTTTATTTAATTTTTTCAGTATCTTTATGCTTTTCTGTTTTGTAGGAGTAAGGGAATAAAGAAATTTTCTATAATTTTTTTTATCCCAAGCATTTTCGGCCATTTTGTTAGCCTTTTTCAAGGGGGTTTTGTTTTGGTGTTCTTACTTTTCCCTTACGTTTTTGACTTTTTCAGTTGTATTTTATTTTTGTGTTGTTTTGAATATGGGCATTCATTCTGAGTTTTCACATGTGGAGCATGGCTGGAATTCATGTGAGCAGCTTTCTATTTTAAAAAAAATTTCTAACACCCCATTTCCCCTGTTAAATAAGATGAGGTTGATAGTAAGAGAGATGTTTGATATATATATAAATATATATATATATATATATATATATATATATATATAAGTGAACATAAGTCAACACTCTAAGTGTTGACTTCTATGTTCACTTTTATATTTACACACGCTCTATCTCTGATACTGAGCACTTTATTCCATAAATATAGCACACCTTAAGACTATATTTCTTATAACCATATTTTAAATCAATTAATTTATAATATATATATATATATATATGAATACAAAAGGAAAACATATCTTAGATAAATTGTTTCATCTTCTGATACTTTATCAAGTCAATTGTAAAGATTTTATTTTGCAACAAGTATTTATAATGAAAAGATTTAAGTTTTCCTGTTGTCTTTATTCATATTCTCCTTTTACGAATACATTTTTAGTTATATCTGAAGTTTGACATACATACATACACACACACACACACACATATATATATATATATATATATATATATATATATATTATAATTTTATCCTATAGACAAAACCATTTTACTCACTACAAAGACGCAACTTGGTTTCAGTGCATTTCAACTGCACTTCAACGGGTGAGAATCGAAAATGGTTTGATAAAATTATAATAGATAAATAATTATTGCTCTACTATTGGTATCAAGCCCTCTTTTGGATATAATGCTGTGAACGTTGGAATTTATATATTACTTTCATTCTCATTGCATCGGATATATATATCTATATATATATATAGATATATATATATATATATATATAGATATATATAGATATATGTGTGTATCAGTTTCATTGAAGTCTACTGACAAGGCACTATGATTAAGCTTTTTATTAAATGTTTCTTTTAAATTTGAGCAAATCTATTAGCCATTATCAAGGATGTTTTTTGTTTAATTGATGTGTAGTGAGTAGCCAGGGTGAAAATAAATAACAGAACTGTCCAACAACCAGGATCAACAAAGTTTGCAATAACAAGAGAAAGAAAAGAAAAAGAACAGGGCAAAAAAATATAAAGCAAGCAGTATATGCAAGACAAATTAACAGTAATACGGCAAAAAGTTCACAAACTAGGAATTGGTGATGACACACTAAAGCAAGTTCAGATTAGCGAACGTAGCATTCTTACTTCAAGACAAGACAGACCAGGACTGTGTCAGTACAACCGAGAATCTGCCTATTTTATTGGCTAAGAAGATATTGCAGCATGCATTTGTGTGCTTCTGCCAATAAAAAGAGAGGGGCAAGTGTTTTGCAGTCATTCCCAACAAGATTTAAACCAACAACTGAATATATGTATATATTAATAAATATACATATATCTACATTTGGTGTACATCTTAAATTTTGTTGGTTACCCAACTCGTCAGGCACAAGATATTAATATATATTTCCTGGCTCTGTCTAACCACATTGAGCACTATTATGTTTCAACCTCTTGGCAAAAATTGGTAATTATTTATTTTCTAACCTTTGTATACAAGCCAGCACTCCTATACGGTTGTTTATATTTAGTTATTTCATTTTCCTAAACATATATATATATATGGGAATGGTTTTAATTTACAAACACAGTCAGCACATTGTGGCTGTCTTCATAATTGACATTGAGAATTGGCTTCTTTTTTATTATTTACACTTCAATTATTTTAACTGTATTTTTGCATATGGCTGAGTATATTATGTTTGTTATATGGAGCTATGATCTGAGAGATGCAAGGTAATTAATTATCTTTGCAGATCATAGCACCATTAGGAGATATTTAAATACACAAGAAGACCTACCAACCTCTGCAACATACTTATGGAAAATACAATGTGTGTATATATATATATATATATATATATATATATATATATATATATATATATATATACTATTAAAAAGTACTAGCAAGCTACATCTTTTATGCATTTTATTGTGTTTCTCCTGTTTGCACTTGACAGATCTACCTTTAGGACTGATGTATGTGGAAAAGTAGACCTCACTGATTATCAATTTTGTGCCATTATCCATTACATCACACACACATCCAAGTTTACAGCACCTGGTATTCTCAAGCAATCACCCATCTCGGTAATCACCAGGCTCAGTGTTGCTTAACTTCGGTGATCACATTATGAATCAGTATTTCAACATGATGCAGCTGCAAGCCAAAAAATAAACCTGTTGTTAACATACAGGAGAAGTACAATAAAATGGTGAAAAGAGTTATCTTGTCATTCATTTTTAATGTAGTATGTATTAGAGAGGGTTTGCTGCCCAAACACACACACACACATATATATATATATATATATATATATATATATAACACCCTCCCATGTGCAGATTTTTGGCACCAACCTGAAGATAAATGTTAACTGAATAAAGTGATTATTTTATTTACTTTATAGGAGAGCTCCTCAATTGGGTCAGATATGTTTGAAATTTGGCCATGAGAAACAATTTTCTTTCCAACATTTCCTACAGTGATATTTCTTTAATTTTTTTTTCTTTTCTTTGTGCAAGAATCTACTTGTAAGAATTTGTTTGTTGCCCAAAGCATTCTTGCGGACTCTATTAATGGATAATTTGAAATTTTCTGGTTCATCAAATTCCCCCTTCTCCTTTTGTAATTGTGCTTCGATATAGCAGCTTTACACAGATTTCTGAATGATTACTATCTAATACTTCTCAGACTTCACTATATTAATCAGAGAGGGGAATGTACTTTACTGTATGTATTCTGCATAAATACTTGCACCCACACTTAAAAATGGGTATAATATGGACTGAAATTAAAATATTAACATTTTAAGCCAGACTACAATTTAACTATTAATAATCTGTGTCATAATCCCTTTGGGAAGAATATGTACAGAAAAAAAACATCCAGATAAGCATAAATTTATTTATGAATGGGCACTAAAAGAAAAACATTCAAATTGCTGTAACCAACACCAGTTGAAGGTAGTTTCAAAGGATTTCCTGTGTATTTATTTCAGAAAATTGTTTATGTTAATGATCTAGAAATAAATTGAAAATTGTCAAACTGTAGCCCTAATCTTAAGTCACCAGATTCAAGTTAGATAGAGTATTGCTGTCATATATGGACTGGTGCTACTCAATTTTCACTTTCTAGCCTTGATAGAGTTCAAAATCATTTATGTGTTCTTGTAGACGAAGACTTATTCTCTTGTACACTGTAGCCTCTTTCTCACAAATGAAATCCTATGAACCTGTTGTTACTCTTTTGCTATTTCCATGGAAAATATTCAGAAAAGCTTCATTCTTTAGCTCCACCAGTTCAGACCTTTACCTGCTACTCCCATGGAGTTGAATCACACTCATTAACTCCATATTCCAAATGTAAGAAGAAAGTTCCACTCAGACACCTTTTTCTTGAACTGTCACTTTCTGGAACACATTCCCAAGCAGTGGTTTTTCTTAACACTTTAAATGTTGATTCTTCAAGTCAAGGCTCAATCATTATCTGTCTTCCTATTCCTTAAAATCTTTACTTACTTCCTCCCACTTCTTTTATTCATATCATGTACTTCATTCATCATTATCATTTTAACAGTAAATCTCTACTTTGAGTGGCTTTTGAGCCTTGTATTGGGTGAAATTTAATATAAAACAGTGTATCTATTAAAGTAATTGCTCCTTTGTGTTTATATATTTGATAATATTTTATATAATAATCATATATTTTCGTGTTTGTATATACAAAGGCCAACAATTTAATAATTAATAAGTTACATACCTTCTTTGGTTTAATTAAGCTAGGATGCTGAAACTGTTTAACCTATTAGTGCATGGTGTCCAATTTTTTAGAAATAAGGTTAGCTAAAATTTAAAATCTACCAGCCCTAAGATTAACATTAGCCAGCAATGTAGATTAGTCAAAAAGTGCTAAAATTTTAAGGAAACTTAACTTTTAATGTATTAATTTCATTTTAATCATTATTATTGAATATATGAAATTTAAAGGTTACATGTTGGGTGTATCTTAGGTGTGTGCATGTTCATATGTAAACAATTTAAGAAGAAACATACAAAAAATTGAGTTTCTACTAAAGACCATTTATTCTTTTTTTCTATATATAAAATGTAGAAAAGAACTCAATCTCCTTTGGGGATGTCCATTTTCTTTTTTGATCCAGAAGTTAAGGTAAGTAAGGATAAGCATTATTATAATGGTCGAGTTTGAATGACCAAAGAAAAGTTTGTACTTCATTGTTGGAGGGTCGGCATGGTTATAATGGTTCAAACTCAAGTAAGCCTTGCACTGAGTTAGAATTACTAAAGAAAAAATTGATTTACTTTATAGGTTGAGGTTTTAGAATACATGTGCAAACACCACGCATTGGGAAGTGAAGTTTAGCCATCAGTGAACCAGGGAAACAAATATAATCCAACATGACAACTTTTTTCCATATGGTGCTACATCTTCAAGCAAGAAGGACAAAGAGGAAGGAAATATCTGTCTTTTTATAGACTAACAGTGCCACCTAATAGGCATTTAACAAAGCCAAATGGTGTAATAAAATCTTTGGTTCCTTTATTACTAGCATTATGGGAAAATGTATTTCTTTTTTTTATTATTATTATTTTATTTATTTATTTCATTTATTTTCCCCCACAAATATGATATACCTTTCAGGAAGAGAAAGTCCTCACCTGAAGTGAGCTAGTAAATTATTTTTGAAAAAGGTGCACAACCTTCAATTTGTAGATGATTCTTCAAAATCCAGAGGGTAGCCAGAACTTTTGGCCTATAGTGTAGATGTAAAGTTTTATGGTTGTACACTGTTAAATGTATATTCTTTATACCTTTTACTTATTTGATTTCATTCAAATTATTGTTCTCATCTTGACTGCTTTAGTCAAGTAATCTAGCCATCTTCAGGTATTCATTAAAAAAAGAAAGAAAAAACGCATTATTACACAAGCAGTATGTACCTTCTATGATAACCAAATGCAGAAATTGATTGTATCTAAAGGCACAAAAAAGCACACCACTGATGTCCTTCAGGATGATATTGTAGGGCATATAGGTGTTAGCTAACCATATATTGTTGTCATTTGGTGGTTGATAGTTCCAGTCTTGGATCAGACCCTGAAATAATACAATCTGGTTTAACAGGAATGAACCAGAAATGGCATCACAGAGATAAAATAACACAATAACCAGCACATATAAGATAACCATTATCAGCAAAAGAAAAAAGAAGGGAACTGATGATGGCCAAAGAGTACTTGGTCGAAACCTGTCTATTAAATCTATAATCAAGATGAGAACAATAAAATAGAATAAGTAAGTTTATTGATAATTTCTCTTGCCAAAAACAAATATTATCTACATTTTTAAATTGATAAATAATAAGAATCAAGATATTCTTAATTTCACAAACATGTTTACACATATATATATATATATATAGAATATATATATATATATATATATATATATATATATATATATATATTAAAATGGACAAAGTCCCATAATTATTTTAAGACATTTTATGTTTAATACTTTAATAGTTTAATACTGTTTATTATAAACAGAGCATTTACTTAAATATTTGCATCTATAAAAAGAATGCTAAACATAAAAATGTTTTAAAATATATATATATATATATGTATGTATATTATGAAACAATTATTATAATATATTTTTTGTTTATATGTTATTTTACGCTACAGAAGAAGCATCTGGTTAGCAAAGTCAAATTACTGTTTTTTAAACAACAAATTTCCCATGATTTGTCTCGAATGCTCATATATTTATTAACCAGATGATTCCTCTGTATCTAAATGGTGTTGCATGTCAGGCTATGTGACAGTTCCATGTAAATGTAGTTAATACAGTTTATTCTAAACAGAGCATTTACTTAAATATTTATACATTATTTTTATACATACAAACAGAATATATATATATATATATATATATATATATATATATATATATATATATATATATATAATCATATCAAATCATCAGGCCTGACGATTGCATATAGCATGAAACAGACTGTCGCCTCTAAGTGTTGACTTCTATGTTCACTTTTATATTATATATATATATTATATATATATAATGGACTCTCCCGTCGTTTTAGATGTATGAGTGTCTTTCAGGTCAGTTTTTATGTTTGTTTCATATGAGACAACAATCCTCTATAGGATTTGCAAACAAGTCCACATGAGGGACATGCTGAAGGGCTGACAGTCATATGGGTTGATGTATAAGCCCAAGATTTAGAGTTGGTTCTTAATTCTCTCAGATAGTTGAGACAATCCTTTTCAAAGTTAGTTATACCTGGGTAGCAGGTGTTTCTCTAGTTTCCTTGGTTTTCAACAGCGAGTTTGAACTCCTATAGGGATGTTTGCAACATTTAAATTTGAAGCGTAACCAAGGATGGCCTACATTACGCTTACCATGAGAAAAATTGGCTATACATGAGGATTTCCAGAATCCAACATCACTCATTCTGATGACATGACCAGTCCACCTGAACTGTGATTGCATCAGAAAGGATTCGATACCACCAATGCCACATTTGATGAAAAGATCAGGGTTAGAGATTTTGTCCTGCCATGTATAACTGCATATTGAATGAAGACAGCGTTTATGAAAAACATCAAGTTGATTGATGTGTGTCCACAATTCTGAGCCATAAAAAAGTTTGGTGAGAATGACTGCTTGATAGACACTGACACACACACACATATATATATATATATATATATAACAGACAGCATGTTTCACTGTATCATAGCTCATCAGTGTGACTAATATCTGATTGCTTCAAGCTGGGATCGAAACTCTTACCTCTAGGCTATCAGTGCATAGCAGAGAATGAATATATATATATATATATATATATATATAATATAATGAAGAAATATAGTCTTAAGGTGTGCTATATTTATGGGATAAAGTGCTCAGTATCAGAGATAGAGCGTGTGTAAATATAAAAGTGAACATAGAAGTCAACACTTAGAGGTGACAGTCTGTTTCATGCTATATGCAATCCTCAGGCCACGTGGCATGACGATTGCATATAGCATGAAACATTATATATGATGGTGCTGTATATTAATACTTGTTTGCATTCAAATATTTTTATATTCCCATCTAACATATACATGGTGTTTTCACCTAAATTCATATTTCTAGGTATATTCATCTGTATTTGAATTATGCATACATCAGTGGATGCATGTGATGTAATGGATAGTGGCTCAGAATGAGGTATTGGAGAACTGAGTTTGAATTCCAGTTGACTTTGTTATATTCACATGCACTAATACCCTTGGGAAAGTTATGAACCTATCTCTTGTCTCTCCAGATATGGGTAAACAGCAGGGCAGCCTTGGTAGGAAACCAGTCTTGGAGAAGGAATATTCTGAATCCAAACCCATTTGGTGGGGTTGGGCTCCATCAGGTTAGCTTGTCCAACACACACCACTGCTGCTACTGCTTCAGTACATGTAATGACCCAAGAGGTTATGGGACTCATGATTGCAATAAATCAAGGAGTTCCAAGTCATATTTCTCTCCTTCTGATCACAAGTTACTTCAGTTCCTTCCCATTTTGAATTTACATCTATTCATTTTTTGCCATTATATTTAGTTATATCTCTAATTCCTCCCTCTGACTAGAACTTTTCTCTTAGATTTGAAATTCCACCCCTGGGAAAGGAGTGAGTTGTATTTGAGAATCATTGATTTTCCTGAAATATGTATGGGATGTAGGGTTTAATTATATATGTATACATGGATAACGGCTCGGATTGAGGAATCGGAGAACCGAGTTTAAATTCCAGCTGAATCTATTACATTCGCTTACATGCTAATACCCTTGGGAAAGGTAAGAATCCACTTCTTCTCCCCACAGCTGTGGGTAAATAACAGGACAGACCGGGTTCTATAGCCTTGGATAGCAACTAGTCTACTGCAGAAAGAAATGGCAATCTACTGCAGGAATAAAATCTGCCTCGTCAGTCATGTATCAAAAGGTACATAATTGCCTAAGTGTGTATCATGCATGGCACATAACTGACTGATGCATGTGTAAATGTTTTATAGATGATACAAAATCATTTGTTATGGTTCTACACAAAGATCTAGTTGAACTGCTAGGAAAATTTGATTTATTTGGGAAAGATATTAGAATAAACTGAAATATTTAGCAGGAAGAAACAGTCTGCACATGGAGAGAAAATCAAATGATCCAATACACAAATCTATAAAAGGACATATGACAAGGATGCATCTTCTCACTGGATTTATTCAGCCTATACAGTGCAGCAATCCTACGAGAACAGGAAGGCCTACCAGCATTTATTATTGGCAGACACAATCTTAACAAAGGATATGCAGATGACACTATGTTGACACACAAGCAAAAATTGCAGGGTGTCTGAGACGAGTACATGAAAGAAAAAAGAAGTCTGTCAGTTATAAGACAGTATGTATGATTCCAAAAATAAATTAATTCCTAGATTTTAATAACGTTTTTGGTACTGTGGAGTAATGGATAGCGGCTTGGATTGAGGAATTGGAGAGCCGAGTTTGAATTCTAGTCGAATCCTTTACATTCACTTACATGCTAATATCCTTGGGAAAAGTATGAATCCTCTTCTTCTCCCCCCCAGCTCTTGGTAAATAGCAGGACAGACTGGGCTCTATAGCTTTGGGTGGAAACTGGTCTACCACAGAAAGAAATGGCAACCTACTGCAGGAAAAAATCTACCTCATTAGTCATGTATCTTTCGATACATGATCGCCTAAACATGTATCACGCATGGCACATAACTGACTGATGACCAGAATTAATCTAAAAATGTTTCCATTCTGAATTTTGGAGAATATATGATTTCACCCTTAACTCTTAATTAAAAAGAAAACTTTGGATTTCTTTTGAAACACATGACTTGTCAGTTGCCTCCTCTCCCATCCTCTTATATTCAGAATAGTCATGATATCAACATAATACATCTATTGTTAAAAAAACAGATGCCCACTTGTTGACAGCCAAGTTTTATTTGTAAAATTTTCTCGACAACTTTCTCTATAATGAAGTAAGAATTTTAGCTGAAAAGAGTATTTAAACAAAAGTATGCTTTTAGAGGATTGGCACTGATAATTTCTAGTTTCATGCTTGAAGCATTCTAGATTTAACCTTCCTGCCAATCTACTTTGGCAAAAGCAAGGATATAACAGGTAAGGTTGGGGGTTGAGGGTTTAAGTTTTCCATCTATTCCTAGCTGTTATTTATTGCAACTAATTAACATTTTTAATTATCTCCTGGGGATTTTTTTTATCCCATTCCCAATTCAGATTTTATTGATACCTTTTCCTTTAGTTTTCTCTTGGCTTTAGATCCAAGAATAGGATCTTACATCACTTATCACTTAATTCACTCACTACCTCAAGCTTCCTTGGCATAGGGATTACATGTCTCAATATGCAAATGAACATCCTCACCATGTTTCATTCTGCTGTTTCCAGGTAAGGCTATCTTGAACTGAGGTGCACACATCCTGGAAGGTACATGAGCCAATTTTAGCAAACAGCTTTTCAAAAAAAAAATTATTCTTGATATATTATTTTTTTTTTTGCCTTCATGTTCCAAATTAACAAATATTTCTTCTATTGCTTATCCAATATATTGAAAGTATTAAGCATTAAAAATAAATAAAATTACTGGAAAACCTTTTGACATCACGGTTCCAAACAATTCCAACCCTAGTAAAAAAAAAAGAAAAAAAGAAAAAAAGAAACTGCCTTTGATGGAAGTAGTTTTTCTGTTTGCAAATGTGGTAATAAAATAAGCACATCCTATCTTGTAAACAAATCACATCTCACTTGTAACCATACATTAAAATAAAATAAAATAAATTGAGTCAAATAAAGCTTCATAAGCTTCTATGAAAGTTGTTACTATATTACAGCAATGACATGCTTTGTAAGGTAAGATTTTCATCCTTACTTGGATTTCTCTCAATACCAAAATTATTTTGGTATGAGTTTTTGCATCTTATTTGAGATTTCGAAATCTTTCTCAGGCCCATTGATGGATGTGGGAAAAATTTTAAAACTATATTTAAAGCTAAATTTAAAAAGGCAATAATTGGCAAATTTAATATTTAAAAGTAAGAAATAAGAAAATGTCAAAATTTATTAGATATCAAAATTAAACATATGTTTCAAGATATTACTAATAAAAGCATTTAATAAACTAGTTGCTCTTTATTTTTCTCAACTTTGAAATACATTTTATTTGGACAAAATGGTTTTATTAATACTATCTTGATACAAATGTTTAATTTTGATATCTGATAAATTTTGACATTTTCTTTCTTTTAAATATTAAATTTGCCAATAGTTGCTTTTTATTTTTTAGCTTTAATATCAAAAAGGAAAGATTTTGAAATCTCAAACGAGATGAAAATCTTGCAAAAGGTTAACTGTTTTAAAGCATTACTTTGTTGAGATTAACACTTCCACTGTTGTGGACTTAACCCAAAATGCAAACAAGTAAACGCATAAGAAATTTAGAAGGTATGAGACAAACAATATTTGTTTTATTATTAATGTGAACTATTTTTTGTTTTTGACTCCATGTTCCAAATTGGTAAATTTTTTTTTTTAATTTTATTGGACAACCACTATACTGAAATAATATAAAATAATATAAAAAAATAATTGAGCATTAAAAATGGATTTAGAAACAAAACCATTAGAAAACTTTTGCATATCACAGTCACAGTCAAATGTCAAACATTTTTGAATCTAAATAAAAATTGTTCTTGAAGTATTTTTTCTCTTTGTGATTATACATCTTTGCCAAGTAGAATTTTTTGTGTTATTTCTCCTAAACCTTGTTCTGCCATCCATTCACTCAAGCTCACTAAGTAGGTTATGTGTTGTTTTCCTCTATCCCTCTTGCTTTCAGTCTGTCTTGTGAGTATCAGATTTTTCAAGCCCTCTTTCCTCATTTAATCTCTGAAGAGATTTTTTTAATTCTCTTTTTTGTGCTTTGTAACTTCAAGACATTGGCAATCATGGCTTTCCACAATTTCCTGTCCTTTGTAGCTTTTAATAAATTTTGTCTTTTCATTATTTCTCCTAGATCTTGTTCTGCCATCAAGCTTGCTAGGTAGGTTATGCGTTGTTTTCTTCTGTCCTTCTTGCCTTCAATCTACCCTGGAGAAATCAAAATTTTCCAAGTACTCTTTCTTCATTATGTGCCCTAGAAATTTTTCAACAGTTCTCCTATATTGTAGGGAATACTGGACAATCTATTCACAGATGAAGAAGAGACTTAAAACAATAGAAATGTGGTCCTACAGAAGGATGCTGAGAATACAATGTGCTGAACGTGTGAGCAACAACAAAATTTTAGAGAAATGGAAACTAAAAGAACACTTATACTCCAAACTTTAATCTTCCAAATTTATATCCCTTGGAATACAAGGAATTATTTTGTTTGCACAATCAATACCTCTAATCTGTTTAGCTACATTATCATTGCTTTCACCATCTTGTACTAGACCTGTCTTTTTTTACTTTTTCCTTTCCTTCATCTTTCTTCTTTCTCTTCCCTTTAGATCTTATTCCGTTTTAATATTGCCTTTGATTTCCTCTCCTTTCAGACGAGAGGGGTCATAGTCAATTTTATGTACCTCTTTTTCTATTCATTTGTATGCTTCACAAGGTTGAATTTCTTGTTAACCAAGGTTGACTAATGTTGCCCAATATTCAAGGCAAAATTGACTGATAAAAATGTATTACTTACAATGAAAGAATCATTGACCATTTTCTTTCAAAGATAACTTGTTATTTTGAAAAAGATTTCATTACTATAATTATTGTTTATGCCACTTAAATCTGAATAGGTTATTTTGGTAAGTTGATGTAAAATCAAACAATTTTCTTTTCAGTGACAAAGTTTTATATTAGAATTGGTAATACTTGTTTTATTACAAACAAGATTGATTTTCTTTATCAATTTGAGTGACAAGTGATTTTTTTACCCTCAAGATCCACAAACTTAAAAGTTGATGATGGATTTTGGTAACAATCATAATTTGGGTAAAATAGAACTTAAAATATTAAAGGCAGAAAAGAGAACATTCTTACATTCTGATAACAAAAAAATCCTTAAATTTATTTATTATATAGATATTCTAGATTTTGCAAGTACCTGATTGAATGCCAGAAGAAGCATTCTTTTATGTCATGATCTGAGATTATTTCTAGGATTAACTTCCACACATATCCATGTAAGCTCAGACTCTTACTCTGTAACCCTTTATCATATGACTCTTGGGCCTTGTACAGAGTAAACATCATTGTCAAAGAAAGAGAAAAAAGTTCTTCTCAATGAAAGTGAAATATGAAAAAATTAGATACAAGTGTATAAACCGAAAGTGTTAAAAAAAATTCCATATCCACAACTCACAATGCGCAATTACCTTCTTTACCCACAAACAACCAAGGAGCATTCTTTTATTGTGGGGGTGGGGTAAGAAAGGATGTGATTAATCAAAACTGGTAGGGAAATGCAAACATCTCTATCTATAAAAGGCAGAATGTGTGTGTGTGTGTGACAAATGCATGGCTGCAATTTTCGACGGATTTGCACCAAAATTTACATGCACATGCTCTAAGTTAGTGGGAAGGCCAAGACCGACTTTGCATTTCCCAACTCCCATCGATAGTGGAAATAATCAATTTTTTCATGCTTCTACAGCAGTTTTCATGTAGTGTGCGGCCATTTTCTACTGGCCAGAGTGTGAGCCTATAGCTGGCTGCCATGAATAGGCACGAAGATTCTATTGGCCAGCGTGAGAGCCAACAGCTGACTGACATGAATGTTAACTAGCATGCTAGCAAGCAAAATAAATTCATAGCTGCATTCATCACAATGGGAAAAATTTAAATCTGCATGGCACTTTACTCCAGTTGGCTCATTTGCTTGTTTAAACTCAACGCTGATTCTGATTCCACAGAACTGGGTTGGGTATTTGTTGTTAACATTCTTTTTTCATTCAGTTTTTCCAGTCATGAGTCTTTTGTTAAAGCTGATCATTTTGTGTTCATTTTGTTTAGTTCTTTTTTTGTAACAAATTTAATGTTTAGTATAGAGCTTAGAAAAAATTTGCAGTGTGAGATAGGCAAGAAGTAAAGCATGTAGCAACATCAGCATGGCAAAGGGCACTCCTTTAAAGTCAAGGAAGGGCAAAAATATTTTAAGTCAAGTGATAGCGATTGCTGTATGAGTCGTACAATTTTTGAATCAAGCATGGACAACGCCGAGCCATGCTGCTAGTTTACCATATTTCAAGGCCTACTAAAGTTGACCCAACATAGACAAACCTTTTTTTTGTTTGTTTTTTACTTCTTCTGATGTTCATTGTTCAGCTTTAGGGATAATGGATAATTGTTATATTTTGGACTTCAGAGTCGTCCTTCCAGATTGTTTGCTACAGAGACCAATTTACCCTGATATTGAACTCATAGCTGGAAGGAGAAGAAATGCATTCATACATTTCCCAAGGGTGTTTGTGTGTATGTGAATGTAATGAAGGCAACTGGAATTTGAACTTGGCTCTCTGATTTCTCATTCTGAGTTACAATGCATTACACCATCCACACATCATTAGTCCACAATTCTCACCAGGAATAAAAAGTGATGTTGCTGGGCCCTGAATCCTCTGCCAATCATTACTCAAATGCTCACTATCAAGCTGCAGCTCCTCTACTTTCATTACAAGAATGAAGATGTTGACAACTTGAAGGTTTACCATCAAAGGAGTCCCATCTACAACAGTCTTGAAATCGGTGATTCTTCTTCTAGACAGACGTCCAACCACTGCTAATGATCTCTGTTTATGAGTAACATACATACATCCATCTCTCTCTCTCTCTCTATATATATATATATATATATATATATATACACACACTACACTTCAAAAGTTTGGGGCCACTACTGGTAATTTTTAAATCGGCCTAAAAATTAGTTGCTTTGTACTTTAAATAAGAGGAACTTATACATGGTTAAAAAAAAGTTAGACATGATTTTTTTATTAGAAATTTTATTATGACAAAAAGAAAAAAGAAAACATTTTATGATTAAATTTTGCTCTAGTCAAAATATCGTCTTTTAGCCTTGATTACTGCAACACAAGCTTTTGGTATTTGTTGCAAAAGTTTCTCAAAGTATAAGTTTGATAATTTATTCCATTCTTTTTTCAATGATTCTAAGAGCTATTTTTCATTTTTTTTCACTCTTATGTCAAGTTCATCCCATGCTAATTCTGAGGGGGGCTTCAAATTTTTGAACTGTGGTATATATATATATATATATATATATAATAATGGACTCTCCTGTCTGTTTCGATGTATAAGGATCTAACAGCTTATTGATTCAGTAATGAAATTTTGTGTGATAATCTTAAGTGGCATTTAAGACCCGCTAGTGATTTACAAAGGAGGCCACATATAGAGCAAGTGTGAGGTTTGTGAGATGAGATCACTGTTAGATTGGCTGACCTTTTAGATCTTGCTCTCACTTCTTGAAGATGATTCAGACAAGCAGATTGAAAATATATATATATATATATATATATATATATATATATATATATATGCCACATTTATTCATGCATTAAAATTGTTTACACAATTTACATGCAGACTATTGTCCTCATCTGTGTTTTTGTTATCACAAATTTTGGCCATTATGCTCCCCCAGCCTTCATCATTTATAAATCTTAGTAAAGAGCATGCATTCGCCTGCAGTGATTGAACCTGGTTACTCTACAAAGGGGGACGCATGTTCAATCTCTGCCAGGTGATGCATTTTCTTTAATAAGATTTCTCAAATGCCCAATCCTGTAGACTAATACACACTGTTTAATAAATAAAGAAGGGGCATCTATTTCTAATACTATGTATCCATTATAATAATGTTTGAAGTAATATTATGCTGTATAGTCCTTGTCATTGTTGGAGTCGAGTGTACCAGTAAGTAGATGTATAAATCAAAGCATATTTTGTTATTTTGCGAAGTGGAGGAGCCATTTTTTGTTATACAACTGCTTCACATTTCTTGTATAGTGGCTAGATTAAAAGAATACAATGTTGATTGTATGATCATTTCTCTTGAAATTTATTCTCTTTACCCACATAATCAAATTAAAAATGGTCATGTACTTCAATGCATTTACATATTTAGTAGGTTCAACTGACTTATTTTAGTTGGAATATCATTGGTTTTCCACTGTCATGACAAAGACATTATTGAAAAATAGATTTCAAACTTTTACCTTTCTCTTTGTAATCTATAATTTTGTCATTATATTGATAAAATCATCAGTGGCACTTGTCTTGGTAGTAAATAGTCTTTTTAAATAGAATAGTAAATTAATGTCATATGCAGCAACCAGTATTTAAACTCTCTTTACTATTTTTCATTTGAATTTGTTTCTTTAATAGAAATAAGATGTTCTTCTGCCAACATCTGCTTATTTCTTTTGGTCCTGACTAATATCAGTGTTGCTTAATTTTAACAATCCATTGAAGAAATTATTTTTCTTTGTGCAATGCAAAGTGCTGAAACATACTTGAACAATGGGGAATATTTTGATGGAAGAGCTTTTGGTCTGGCTGAGAACTTTTCAGTATCCCTATAAGTGTCTATAAATATGAATATTTGCATAATAAATTGAATTCTGGTGTGAAAATGTTATTCTGAATTACATAAACCATTCAAAACTTATATTCCTTTAGTAGGTTTTACTTCATTAGTTATCTTTATTGTCATAGTTAGTATTAATTTGTACTTTTCATAGTTAATATTGTTTGGGTGCATTCATGCTAGTCTTTAGTCTGGCTTAAGATATTATAAGATTAGACATTTGTGTCATAAATTGTTGTCTTTTAGGATAAGTTAATCATAGGTATGGAGATTTTTACCACTTTGTTTTTTTTTAAAGTCATTTTACACTTATAATCAAGGACACTTTTTGCTATGCATATAAATGTTGCAGTTTATTCTTCAAAAGATTTGAGAAGACAGTCTTACTTTATATCAAAGGATATGTGTGGGATTTATCTGTTGAAGAGATAATATAGATTAAGCTGTTTAGCATTTTGTGTCGATAAAGTAATTGAGTAATAAATTAAAGAAGATTATTGTATAGGTATACTATAGACCTTTCGATTCATTGAGTAATAAATAAAGGACACTATTGTGTGAATATGCTAAAGACCTTTTGATTCATTGAGTAATTGAAATTTCATCAATGATTTTTATTTGTTTTTTCATATTTCAAGCATCTCAATTTTTTTTTTGTTCATTATTTTACCATGTTTTACGATGTCATTACTATACAAATTCCTGTCATTTTTCTGAGTTTTATCTTTTTTATAAGTTAAACTTTAAATATTTTGACTTCTTTTGTTTTTATTCTTATTTCAATTCTATCAATAATTAATATCTTAATGAGAACTGAATGCCATTTCAAAATTTTAATGTTTTTAATTTATTTTTAAATGTATTTATTCAAGCTTCATTCATGTTTTTCATTATCCTTTTTGGAGTAGTTTTCACATTTTGTACAGCTAAAAATATTGCTCTGCATTTTTTTCATGTTTTCTCCATTTCTTTTTCTTTACAAACAACTGAAATTTGATTGGCTGGTTATTTTTCTTAATGTCATCATGCCTTAATGTCATCATGTCTTCAATGATCTAAAAAATCAGTAAATCTTCATTAACTTTTGTATAGCCTCTAAAATAATGATAACTTGTTTAATTTCCAGTGCCTACATTGTAACTGATAGTAGTTTACTGATGCCGTAAAAAATGATGGCATGTTTTATCAATACACACTGTTTAATAAATAATAATGTAGTGGCTGTTTCAAATACAAGATGTCCACTATAACAATGCTTGAAGTAGAGTGAAAGTTAGAAAAAAGGAAATGAATAATGAGAGAGTATAAAAAGACATAAATAACCACAATATTCTACACATGTGCACATACACACACACAATATCTGTGTTAGAGCTAACACATTTAATTGAACAGATTGAATGGATATGAGTTTGTGACCGTCGGTTTCCTGCTTATGTGATCTTCAGTGAGGATCACATAAGTGTGAAACCGACACAAATGTGATCCTCACTGTAGATCACATAAGTGTAAATCTGATGGTCGCAAACTCATATTGATTCGACTATATATATATATATATATATATATATATATATATATACAGGGTGACCCAAAAAAATGGGAACTTTTTAACAATCCAATAAAACCAAAGAAAAATATTTTATTCATAGTAATTGAAACCTTAAAACATGCCATTTAAGAAACAATGATGGAATTTTCATTTTTTTAAAAATTACGTCCTGTAGATGGTGTCCTCCTGTACAAATGTATTCTTGAAATCTGCTGTTGAGATTCCTCATTGACTGCTGCAACATCTCAGCTGGGATACTGTGAATTTCATCTTGAATTCTAAATAGCGAAATGTTTACTTGCTCAAGGTCACTGTCTCGCAGTGTTACCACTTGCTCATGTCTGGCAATACGCACTTAAAAAATTCCTGTTTTTTTTTGGTCACCCTATATATATATATATATATATATATATATATATATATATATATACACAACATGCACACACACAAATTTGCTGGAGAACACATTTTCTTTTTTAAGTTTTCTCAAATGCACAGGTAAGAGGCTATAATACATACACATACTTACATACATACAATCTTGTTTTTTCACATATAAAAGCACAGGGATTGAACTTACAGTTACTATGTCACCAAATTCATGAACTGATGATGCTTCAATCCACTAGGCTATTGTCCCAGTTAAACATTAGTTTTTGAATTTTGTGGAATAATCATTTTGAGTTCAAACTTTGGGTCAGGCAGTTTGTAATTGGACTCAGTGGAAACAGGACAAGCAATAGCTGAATAATACTAAAAAATAAGAACTAAACAAGATATCCCTATACATGGGCAATAGAAGGAGAGGTCTACTCCTATAGATTCAACAAAGTGTTTAGTTCAAATTTCTTTAATATCTGCAAATTGTTTCAACTGATTTTGATAAAGGTAGTGGAATGTTTTCCTCAATCTCCACAAATTTGAATTCATCAGAGAGTCTGCTCTAGTATTTTATCCATAGCTAGGGGGAGAACAGATAGATTCATCCCTTTCCAATTAGCATTAGACTGAAAGAGATATAACAGTTTTAGGGCTGGAATTCAAATTTTGCCTGCAGATTCCATTTTCAACACTGATAACCTCTATGCCCAAGATCCTGTAATATGAGAATGAATATTCTACCATTTTTTTTTCTCTTTATATGTCTTGCACATGAATCTGCTTTTCAGGTAGAAATGGTTAATCATTCCACCTTTTTGGAATATTGAGTATTCTGCCATCAGTCTCTTAGTTTTACATGGCACTAACATTTTGTTATTCTTCAAAAGAACCAACATTATCTCATTCAAATTGTTATTATCAGAATAATCTTGGATATTTTGAGTGTGAAATTCCACTGAAAGGTTAAGGTAATACTTAACTTGGATCAAAATGAAGTAAATCATTTATCTGTATGCAAAACAAATCACTTTCACTATCCTTTTTCTGCAGTTGATGTTCATATTTATAACCTACAGATAGCAAAGATATTGATAACATTTGACAAGCTGGCAGAGGAAAAGTCCTTTGGCTTAAATTTAAAATCTGTTCATATTTTTGTCTATTTAAAAGCTGGCAAAATGTCTACCTCTGAAAAGTGACAAGTGACAGAACAAGTTAATATTTTGAGATATATTCTTTGTTAACATTGTCTTATATATATATATATATATATATATATATATATATATATATATATTAAAACAAAATTGAGGTAGGCAGTGACTGGCCACAGATACTAGTCCCATGTATTGTCATGCAATTGTTAGGTGGCCAGTGGCTATAGTTTATAGAATGGGTATTCTATATACTGCCAGGTGAGTTCATTGTGAAGAGTAAACCAAACCCGCCCACTGGTAGGGTAAACCATCTAGCCAAGATCAAAAATAAGTGCAAACTAAAAAAATAAATGAGTTCTACCAGGAAAGGCTTGTCAGTATGGCAAAGAAAAGTGCTCAATGACAAAAGTGAAAAATAGCACCATGGTAAAGGCACTAAAGCTTTAATCCAAAAAAGTACTCTACTGAACCGGGCAACTAAGAAAGCAGTTTTTGGACAGACTCTTTTTAGAGCTGCTCATTCTTATATATATATTTGTGTGTGTGTGAAAATATATAGAAAATAGGAAAGAACTCGTTAGGTAAATAATCCAAAGTTCTTTAGTATTTTTGCTATTATTTAAAAAAAACGGTGCTCAATACAAAAGTAGAACCTAAATATAATTATTTAAAAATATGATTCCATCGCTACATAAGAGTTCTCATGTTTCAAAACAAGAGCCAAAAACTTCAATATAATTATTTGAATTAAATTGAATTAAAGTACCAAGAACAGACCTTGATCTTGAACGGATCTTGTTTTGAAACATGAGAACTCTTATGTAGTGATGGAATCATATTTTTAAATAAATAATTATTTATATATATATATAATCAAACTCATATCTAATTGCAGAACAACTGGGTATTGACTTTAATGTCCACTTTCATATATATTTTTATTTTGAGTAAACGAATCATTTTAGCATCTAAATTATACCAATAGTATATTTTGTTAAAGATTGTAATGAGCCCAACAAACATTGATGATGTAGAGTCACTACTGACAAGTGTTGGTTTCATCACTTTGAGCCAGAGACAGAGAAACAAGCCATGCAGTGGAAACATGCCTCCTCACCTGCTCCAAAGAAGGCCAAGGTTGATTATTGACTAGCTTCAGAAGGGCCACACCATCATTAAAGAGTATTATGTCAACTTGCTGAGGCAGTTACAAAAAGACTATCAAGATCAAATTCCTAGGAAACCTCAAGAAAGGGGTTTTGCTGTATGAGAACAATGCTTCAGTACTGAAGTACTTGGTTTCAATGGTTGGTGTGTGTGACTGTGGCTTTGAACTAATGGAGCATCCTCCCTATTCTCTTGATATGACTATAATCTGTTCCCCAACATGAAAAAAAAAAACACTTGGCTGTGAACCCGTATCACAGTGATAATGACATCATATCTGTTAAGAAATCTGAAGGTGCATAGGAATAGGGAAAGGTGCCTTGAAGAAACTAAACAAAATATTTAGACAGAGGAAAATGTGGTTAGAAACAAAGAAAAAAGTGCTGAACTTCTCTGTAATATCTAATTTTCTATATCGCAGTGAATACTAGACTGTTTTTGACAGGTGAAAAATAAAATTGAAATGACAGATATAATTCTTCTGACAAATGCAAAGAATATCATGAACGGAGCATGTGTCCAGTGAGGTAATTGTAAGGAAAGTAGGAATAACAAGGAAACATATACTTAAAATCAGAAAGCAACAGTTGGCATTTCTGGAAAATATGATAATGATTTCTGAAAAATTCATTCAATAAATCATTTCCTTACCTCAAAATTTCATTTTTAAAGTCAAATTATAAAGTTAACTTTATCTATAAAGTTAATTCAGAAAACAAAATAAACTTTGGACAAGTAGCTATAATATTCAACAGTGTAATTTACATTTTTACAACAAAGATTTTGGATGTAAATGTTTATATGCAAATTGATTTTGGGGTCTATTTTGAATAAAATCTTCATATTTGAAGCGTATGCTTTACAAATAAAAATAAATATTTTTTTGTAGGGTGTGTAAATTTTGACAGTTTTAAAGTTTTATTCTAACTTAGGCTAAAAAAAATTGGAAATAGTTGATTCTACTCACATCAGCACTTTTTTCAGCATCAAATACAAAATATATTTATAAAATTTTGCATTGAATTTCATATTAGTGGTGATTTATATATATATTTGTCATTTTTTTTTATATGTATATTTGTCAATTTCAATGAAAAGAAGTAAAAACAAAGAATTCTGAAGATTTATCTCTTATTGGTCAGGGTGTACATTCTGATGACTGTTCTTTTAGGATTAAATCTATTTCTAAGTAATATCTTCTTTTTTTTTTTTTTTAATCTGCCCTTGTTTCAAAAACAAGACCATTAAAGAGGAAAAAGATGTGCTTAACACTGTCTGCTATTTAGTCAATAGAGATTGAGAAAAAAATGAAAATGAGAATGAATGAAAAAATAACTAAGGAAAACTAAGAAAGATTTAAAGAAATTTAGGAAGGTAACATGAGGAGAAGAGGAAAAATAAAAAAAGAGAAAATTAAAAAAAAATAGAAGGAAGAAGAAAGGGTAACACTGAGATAAAAGGAAAAGGGAAATATGAGCAATAAGAAAAATCTGCATATATAAATTAATTGATAAAATAAAAAACATCTATTTTTCATCTTTCTGATGAGAATTTTTTCCCCTCTGTATTCCTCTTTTTATTTCTCCTCCCCTCTCATCTTATAACCACTTCCACGCAATCAAGAGTCGATTTGAATTCATGTGTTAACAGTAAATGTGTTTGCTTCAAATATAAACCAAGCCTACTGTAAAAAAAACCATAGTCTAATTTAAAATGGCAGCAATTTGTGCAAATGCTTCTTACAAATGGTCAGCACTTGCAAAAGAATAATCTTCAAATTGGTCTTTTCAGGCAGTTATGATTTTGCCTTTTATTAAGTTCCAGCTGGGTTATCTATTTTTTCTTTTTTTTTTTTTCATTTATCCTGCAATATTGATCATAATATATGCTTCCCTGAACACTGCAATCTTAACTACTTCAAGTCTAGAGTCAATGATTATCTAACTTCATTATCCTTATTAACTTCCTACCACCTCTTTCACATTCATATCACACACCTCATTCATCATAACCATTTAAACAATAATCCTCTACCTTGAGTGGTTCTCAAGTCTTGTATTGGTCAAACTTTAGTATTAAAGAAAAGTATTATTTACATTTGGACTAATGTTCTCATTTTTGCTGTCATTATCATGTCTCAGCCATTGTGCCCTCTGACCTTGTGTCTGTCATTCTGGGTATTTCAAGCTGAACCCTTTATTTAATCTACATGGGTAGATTGTTCTCATTCTGTTATCCACATCTTGTGGTCTCTCTTTCTCTGCTCAGTTATTGCTTTCCTTTTGTCTACTGTGTCTGAGTCTGTACTACCTAGACCAAGGATTGAACTCACAATTACTATTCCACCAAATTCATGAATCAAAACTTAAATTCACTAAGGTGTTGTCTTATAGGACAATCCTGATCTAAAACTTGCAACTTGGAACATAATGTTCTTATTGATTATAGCATGTTTACATTGATAAATTCATAAAGACTATATCTTGACAGGCTTTTATATTATGGTTAAGCTTAGTGTAATTTTCAAGCCTCAAAGAGCAAGTTTTCAGTTTCTATTATAGGTTTAGTTTACTTGTGTAATAAAGTGTTTTTCATTACCCAATATTTGTTAAATTAACATACGCAAAAAAACAAAACTGAATACTAATCTTACTTATTATAAAACGCAGATTGTGTGTGTGTGTATGTGTGTCTGTACGTTTATATATTGGATCGGATTTCCTACATTTTTCAACCGATTTCAACAAAACTTCACAGGACTACGTAAAATTACTTTGCGGTGGTTCTAACAGCACCAAAAATTGGAAAAACACAATTGTTTTTGCACAAAATCAATTTGAAAACACGATTAAGAGGCATCACGAGAATGAAAGGGGGACAACTCATACCGAGTTATACTTATAAAACCCAGGTTGTTTGTGTGTGTGTGTGTGTCTGTTCCTTTATATATGGGATCGGATTTCCTACATTTTTCAACTGATTTCAACAAAACTTCACTTTTTTTTTTGGCAGGTTGTGTTTCTTATTGTCTTGCACACTTTTTTCTTTATTTTTACATTCAGAATGCTTTTAAAATTCCATTTAGAAGACAATTGTTTATAATAAAATTCTATTCAATCGGTAGACTCATAACGATTGAAAACAATGTTTTTGTTTGGGTTTGACCAATTCATAAAAAAAAAAAAACAAAAAAAAAAAACTAATTAAGATATGCATGTCCGTCAACCTTAAACAATAATATTTGTCAATTTTATTATTCAGTCTTTATGATGGTCGATACTTGATCTATCTCTTACTGTTACATCCCCGGGCAATGCCGGGCTCTACTGCTAGTAGTTTATATAATGTAGAACAGAAACCTCAAACAAGGAGAGTCCTGACCAAACCAGGACACATGGTTTTCCTAATTATGAGCACTAGTAGTACCCATGAATATTTTATGGTTTTGCTATTTGAATTTTCTGATGAATCATAATTCTTATGCTGACAATTGAATAAACTGTCTGAGTTCCATGGCTATAAAATACCCCACGAATATTCCCCTATTTCATCGTTTGAGCTTAATAACTTTAACAAAATATTACAATAACAATCATAAACATAAATGCAGATCATTATTTAAAGAAGTAAGAGGGTACAAATAAAAAGATTTGAAATGGAGATATTTTTTCTCATTTCATTGAAGCAGATGCTAAACACATGGGTGTTACTGTTACTATATTCTCTATCTTCTTTTTCTCTCTTTTACTGAAACCAAACAGCATCTCTGATATATTTTTTCCATCTTTCTTTGAGATCAAAATAGAAAAATCTGTTATAAATAATTAAAAGCGGTCTCCCCTTGTTTCGTTACTCTCCTCTTTGAGAGAGCTATTTCTGTTTACTGTGACTATAAAAGAACACTATATGCAAACCTTGTATTCTCAGTTGAATGAAACTTTCTTAAAGCTTACATCTGCATACTTTTTGTCATTTGTCTATTATTTATGAGGTATTGGCAGAGTGTAACCTGTGTTAAGGAGTAAAAGTACAGGCAGCATTATATTATGATATTATGATTGGCTAATAATTTATGATCTGTGAGGCAATCATTTTGCTGATGATTATAGTTAGGCATTTTCAAAGAATATCTGTATTTAAAAAAAAAGAAGCTTCTTTGACTTTCTGTGTTGCACATTGTATGCATGAGACAATGATTTTTGCTTTAATTTCTCAGAGAATTTATAAAAATCCAACTGTTTGTAGCATTTGGAAATTTTTACAGAACTGGTTGCTAGCCTAATGTGCAAGATGAATTGCTTTACAGAGTTAAAGGTCTTTTTTAAGATCCATCACTTCTTTAGAAATTGCTTTTTTTCTCTTATGATGCAAAACTGAGGTGATATGAATGTTTTGAAAGTCTGAGAAAGATTTGGATTTATAAGGCTCTATTCAATATTGTTTGAACGACAAAACACCCTGTGGCAAAGTCGGTTTAAAACATATAGGATCTAATAATAATTTCTCCTGCCAAGGGGGACACAGATTTGAATTCCACCAGAGAGCACATATTTTTCTTGAATATTCAGATGAAAATAAATAAATAGTTAAAGGTCTTTATCATCGCTACTGTTTACCTATAGAAGGAGGGATAAATGGATTCATGCCATTCCTAAGAGCTTTAGAGCAAAAATTAATAATGACAATGTCTCATTTAAATAATTTTGCACAATTTAAGTTTAAAATTAGTTTATTTATGACACTTATATATTCCCTTTTGATAAGACAAAAAAAGAATGATTTAAAATATTTTTAGAATGATATAAATTTAGTATTTCTATTCATCTGTGTGTTTGTGTTTTGCCATTCAACATCAATGCTGTGAATAAGCTATCACTAGGATTTGAAAGAAAGAATGTGTAGATTTGATTAAAAGAGCAAAAAGAAAGCATTCAAGAAGAGATTCTTGAAAGAAAAGCTAGTCTGCAAGAATAATTCACTCCCCATTGTAGTGAGCTTGGAACACAGTGTGGATTTGTCAATATGATCCTATCGCCTAATATCTCATCACAGCACAAACAAAAAAAAATGTCTGCATATTATAGTTTTCTTTATATTTTTTTTACTCTTCTGGAACATTATTATTATTAAAATATGTATTTCTTATTTTATATTTAAAAAAAAGAACTTATATTTTTACTTAACTTGTCACATTTAATGACAAAAAGATGCATTATATTAAACTTGACATTTTTTAACCATAATCATTTTAGAAGTGATTTTGATAAATCTATGTTATCTTTTGAATGATTTTGGTCAGATGTGAGTTACAATGAGAAAATTGATTGTAGGTTTTCAAAAATAAAATTTTGAAATTTAAAGCAATTATAAAAATACTACAAAACAATGAAAAATAAAAAGTTACTAATATAAAAATCAACACTCATTAACAACAAGAGATATCATTTTTCAGCATATTTTCTGTATAAACCGATGACAAAAGGAAAAAAAAATCATTGTGTCATCAGTTATGCTTAGCCAACCCCAGAAATAAACAATTCATAGATTTTACTTATCATAAATTGTGGTGTTCTAGTTGACCTGTCAACCTCAAGATTTTTAGCTCAAAATTTCGAGTTAGGCCTATACCTCCCATATAGGTCAAGCCCCAAACATACCATAGGCTACCAGTGGCCCAAAACTTAGGCCTACTGGTAAATGAAGTTAGGCTACAGTATATGATAACCGGTGCCAAAACTACATCAGGTCACACCACTTACCTGTATATTGAGACGCTAGCTCTAATATCTTTCTGTATGAGTCATATAGGAAGCAATCTACCACACACCCTCGTAGTTATCATACATTGTATTGGTATAACATACCAATTTAAAATTCATTAGGTCTATTTATAAACAGATTAAAATCAACATCAACTCTTATAAAAATACCATATATTACATATCATACTGGGTAATTTTTTAACAGTACTGTTGCATATTGTATGTTCTTGTAAAAACACTGTATCGCTCATCACCATTTGCATAAGTGATTTAAAATGTAGTATTAACAGAATACTAAATTTGTGTTACTCTTTTATTATTTTATATTAATTTCTGTGTTACTATGTATTAATATGCCAAATATATTCACCAGACACATGTTATAGTAGGATATATTTGTGGCAGCCCGTTGGAGGTATGGTAAGTGGTGTACAGTAATTGTTAGGAGTGCTGTCTCACTAGAGGTATGGTAAGTGGTGTACAGTAATTGTTAGGAGTTCTGTCTCATTAGAGGTATGGTAAGTGGTGTACAGTAATTGTTAGGAGTGCTGTCTCACTTGTTTACAACTCAGTGTTAAAGGTTTGCATTTTATAACTGCCATGTAAGTCAAAACCTAGTTTTAGAAAGATTTTTTTAGGCTTGAAAACTTGATTTGTACATCACAATTTGTGATAATAAATATCACTAAATTCAAGAGTAGAGTTGTTGGCAATTCAGATAAACCAAACTGAAGCTGTAGATAGCTTTATTTAAGTGAGACAGTAAAAGCTTATGGCTGGAAAAAAAGAAAAATACAAAAAAATGAATGCTAAAATCTCTATTAAGAAGAACTCTTCTGTCACATAACTTTTATTACATTATATTGCTGTAATTGTTTTATTTTATTAGTTATTATCATTTTTTTAAACTATTGGGACATATTTTTATAATAAGGCCCAAGAGCCAGTGAAGATAGAAGGTTACTGAATGAACTTTTTAGGATATAAAGAGAGTAAGAAGTACAGATAAAGAAGATATATAGTACAAACAATCTTTGACTCTGGATTTGAAGAGGTTGTGATTCAGAAAGCATCCTCTCGGAGGTTTGTTCAACAAAATAATTGTTTTGTGATATTGCATTGGTGCAGTCCATTTTTCAGTTGCAATCAGTCAATGTTACAACTACAGCAGACATCTATTGTTAGCTGTTAGATCATTTAAACACTACTTTGAACAAATAGGGACCCAGTTTGATCAATCACAAGGGTTTGCTATTTCAACATGATAATGCCAGGTCTTTGCATCAAAGATCCTGTCTGAAATGATTGAAGATCTTGGCTGGAAAAAAAACTGTACACATCTCCTTATTCTTCAAATCTTACTCTTTGATTAATGTTTATTCTAGACTTATCAAACAATCTTAGTCGACTAATTCTTAAAACATATAAAGAGGTAGAAACTATCTTTTCTCAAACTAAAATTGTTGTAAGGAGGTTATTTTAAGGAGGTTAATGTTGGAATCAATGTCAGTCAATAAATTCTAACAGAATAAAAAAAAATTGATTTTTTTATATTATTTTCCTGTTTGAATTTCTAAAATGAAGAGTTATCATTATGTATATTTGGACTAATGATTTTATTCTTATTATCATCCTATCATCTTCTGCCTGAATTCTTTGGATGAGGAGTTATCATTATTTACATTTGGAATAATCTTTGTCACTATTATCACAATGTTTTGGCTGTTGTGTTCTCTTGCTTTCTTCAGATATGTGTTGGTCTGGGTAATTTGAACTTGAACCCTTTATTTAATCCAAGGAGCCATTGGCATTAACCTCTTGACAATGTTTATGTCCTTCACAAAAATACATTATTTACAGTTGGACTATTGTCCTCATCTTTGTTGGTATTATCACAACATTTTGTCTGTTATACCACTAGCCTTCTTCAGGTGTCTATTAATATGGATAACCTTTTGAACTCTTTATTGGATCCAAGGTGTTAGATGGTTTTTGTTGGTGATGTCAATGTATTGGAATATTTTAAGTTCAAAATTTCTTGAAGGTTACCTGGATCTGTAAACACCTGAAAAAGTCCAGAAGGAACAACGGTCAAAACATTGTGATAATAGCAACAATGATGGTATTTATCAATTCACCCACAGGAATTGAATGTGGCACAAGGCCTTTTTAATGTGGGTATGTCTGAGCCTGTAGGCCCAGCCAAAAATAAAACCCATCTAAACCCGTCCAAGCGGGCTAGTTCCGTCAACCTCCCGAATCGAAACCCCACCCTTGGCGGAGCTTCGTCCGGGTTCCTCTCTGCAAGCAGAGAGTTCGACAGACACTCGACCCGGCAGCTCACAAAGCGCAGATACTACACTTTGATCCTAGCCACCGGGCCGAGCGGGTATTCTTTTTAGAGATAGCAACAATGATAAGGACATTAGTCCAAATTAAAGTAATGTAATTATTTTTTTTAACCCTGAATTTAGACATTCTTCTATGTGCCACATCCCTTCAGAACATAGGCGATCATGGGGTCCACAACTTCCTATCTCTTATGGTTATCGTTTTTCTCCTTTTGCTAGGGCTCCTACTCTGTTCTGCCATCTCTCTTGCCCTGAATATACCCCATGTGAGTTAAGTTTTCCAAACATTCATTTCTTGTTATGAGTCCAAGGAATTTCAGGTATTCCTTCTTGATTTTGAGTAGAAATGTTCTTTCCGTTGACATTTTCTTTAAGACTTCCTTGTTGCATACTCACTCCATCCATGGAATTTTCAATATCCTTCTGTAGAGTCACATTTCTGCTGCCTCCAGTTTCACTGTCATATAAGTGAATGAATATCATGTAGTAATCCAGCACTCTTTTCTTTGTTTCTAAGGAATTTTTTCCATTTCTCAGAACATTGTTTAGCTTTTGGAATGCTCCTCTTGCTAATCCAGTATGTGTTCAGATCTCAGTCTTACATTTTCCATCTTCTGTTAAAAAACCCAGACATTTAAACTTCTGCACCTGCTTGATGTTTATATCTACAATTTGTAACTTGTATCATGGGGTTTGTCTTCTGCTGATGACTATGCTTTTTTGTCTTCTTTCAGTTGATGGTTATTACTTTTTTCGCTTTTTTTTCTCCCACCCTATCTAGGAGGTTCTGTAGTTTCCTTTCTGAGTCAACCATCAACACAATGTCATCTGCAGTGTTAAGATTACACTCACTGACAATAAATGCTGGTAGGGTTTCCAGGTCTCATAGAATTGCATCACTGTAAAGATTGAATAAGTCTGGGGAGAAGACATATACTTGTCTCATGCCCCTTTCTATTTTTGTATAGCTATTCAATTGATTTTCTATTCGTATACAGGTGTTTTGCTCCTGATATAAGTTCTAGATTATTTTGACATCTTTTTCAAATTCAGACATTACTTTTGGGATAACCTGATATTTGTTGCCATTCAAAATGGTTGGGTATTGTTTTTTAAATTTTTTTTTATAATTATTTAAAAGCTTTAAATTCTTTGGTATTTTTTCAAGAAGATATTTCTTTTATATCCTCTGTCCATTTCATAAAGGGAAGTGCATGATAAAGGATTTTTTTAAATTTTTGCTGAAAATTCTCTTCTAATATTGAAGAAGACACCAATTTTCAAATTCTAAATTTGTTGCTCATCTGATGATGACATATGGCACTCTATTTAATGAGTTGCAAAATTGGCTGATTGATTACACCAAAATTATTTGGGCAATTACTCATCAATTTTAAAGCATAACAAATAAAATTAACTCCAAGAAATATAATTGTGTGTAACCAGTATTGGATTAACAAAGAGTTGATTATGATGCTTATTGTCATTTACAAAAAAGGTAAAAAATACTTTTGTTTTATCTTTTTTAATCATTTCACCCCTAAGCAAGGTGATAAAGCCACTAAAACACAAGGAGTTATTGAGTGTGAAAGAATCTGAGAAAAAAGAGAGAGAACAACAAAAGAACAGGAATTAAAGAGACAGAAAAGATAATGATTGACATTGCATTTAAATATTTGAAAATCAAACTTGACTGGAAAGCAAGAATCCAGAAGAGAGTTTCACAAGCAAGAACTTCAAGAGAAGTAACTAGAACTTATGGTTGCATCTAGCAATTTCAACTGTAAAAGAATGAGACCTAACTCCCAATCTAGTACTGTGCTTAAATTCTTAAAGTTGAGGTAACAAAAAGAAAACCTCATCAAAACAATTATGGTGAAAATATTTATAGAAAAGAAGCTATGTTACACTATTATCTTTACAATAAAGTAATGGCTGACTACTTGCTTTCATATATGTCCATTTGCTATGGTTTCTAGTTAGTTCCTTTTTTAGAGGTACATTCAATGATATTTGTGTTTCTTCAACACCCACAGAGCCAAATACTGCAATTATTTTAAATAGACCTCAGTTTCTTGGAGAAAGCACATAATCTTTGATCAACAGTTTGAATAAGGCCAGTATTGTAAAACCCTCAGTCACAATGACTTGTGAATTCATGCTAGTACAACCATTGACAACACTTCCAGAGCAGTTTCTTTACCAATTTTACACACAAAGGTTGGGTCAACTTGTGAATTAGCTTTCAGGTATTTCCCAATGGTGCTGCATATCTGGATTGTCGTCTCTCCAGCCAGTATTATTCATGATACTCTTAAGAATTGAATACAGGTATCATAGTCAGAATACTAACCACTAGGCAACATGCACACATTAATTTTATTATCTTTATCTAATTCATCAAATATCTTTTTTGTCCATCTGCCATTGCCTAACTCGAAAGTAACTCAGCTAATCCATGAGACCATTGTCCAACAGGCAGTATGTATTTGGACTCATGGGAAATGAAGCAAGCAATAATTGAGCACTACTAAAATAAGAACTAGACATAGGGAGTGGAACAAGAACAGTCTACCACCATAGATTAAATGCAGGGTTCATTTCGGGATTCTCTGTAGGTTACCCAGCTTGATATACTCCTGATGAAGTTTAGAGAGCACAGTAACTGAAACATGAAAACAAAGATGAGGACAATAGTCCACAGGTAAATAGTGTAAATAATGATAAATACATTGTGATGGCAACAACATGCAGATGAACCTGCTTACCACTACTGATAACTGTACCAGCTCCCGTCAGTCAAAGAGATAATGTTTATTGTGCTGTCTCTGCAGAAAGAAAGTAAATTGCTGCCCTGCAGGAATAGAGCTGGTACAAACTCTGAGACATGAAGAATGTATCTACCAGCTTCCACATGAAATTGTCAGTACAGTGAATGGTGTTACCAAAAGGCATCATTTGCTAGCCAACCATTAAGCTCTTAGGCTCTATAAAAGCAGTCACATTTTTTGGATAACAGATGCTTCCAAAACAAAACTTCTTATTAATCATCTAAGAAACCCCTTTTTGCCTTTCATTGGCATGGCTGATGCTAACCTCCAGGAGAGTGACTCATTGCTGTTTGTCAGGCTAACATTCTCTACTGACATGAAGTTGAAAGATTATATTCAATTAATTGCTAGATTTTCTGCTAGGAAAGCTGGTTCACTGTTTTATGCTTGACAATTATTCTCCAATGAATCTACCTTATATATTTATAAGTCTACCATTCATCCATGCCTTGACTATTGCCACATATGGTCTGGTGGTCCAGCTATATATATTCAGAAATCCTAGATAAAATCCAAAAAAGAACCAGTGTTATTGGTTCTGACCTGGCATTTTGGATTCTGTCACTTTCTCCCTGCCATAACATAGCTTCCCTGTGCCTTTTCTATAAATACTTTCATAGTAATTGTTCTGATGAACTTTTGTTAATGGTACCTAGACTTTAAGTGCAGTAGTGGATTGGCAACAAGGTCTTATCAATTTAAAGTTGAATTGTCTAGATGCTGCTGTAAGTTCTATGTTAACAGTTTCTTCTGTCACACCTCTATGGAACTCAAACTTGTGGAACTCTCTTCCAGCTTCATGCTTTCCAGCCAACTTTGATCTTCAAATATTTAATGCAATGTCAATTGTTATCTTATATCTTTCTGCTTCTTTTTTTTGTTCTCGCTCCTTAATAACATTTCTTAGTCTTTCACACTTGGTAACCCCTGTGGCTTCACTGCCTTACTTGGGGTGAAATGGTTAAAAAAATTCAATTTAAGCTTTTTGCTGGAATAAGTTAAATTTCTCACTGTAGATTTTCAGCTTGTATTTTTAAACCAACTTTGAGCGACTTACAGACTTATGTGTATGGTAACCAAGGATATTTTTAATTATTTCTTTTCAGTTTCCTGTACGTTTTATGATCCTTTTGAACAATTTTGGTTCATTGATTTGCTGCTTTCTATTTCTAGCTGACTTGAAATTAGAATTTTCTACTTTGATGACTGATGAAACTTACCCACCTGTCACAAGACAGAACTTCAGGCAATGTGACTTTATAACCTGAAGCTGTGAATACTGGTGACATTTATATTCTATTTAAAGCATGTCATGCCATGGCTGTTGAGACTGAGAACCATGAATGGAAAACAAACTGTTTAGATAGCAATTAGTCTTAAATACAGAAAAAGCTAAGAAACACAAAAGCTTTAAATATTGCGATAAATTAACCTTTTTTTTTCATCTCATAATGGCAAAAATATATTTTCTGTATTCTGATGTAATATGAGTTTTTTTCAAAAGGAAAACATTCTTGTAAGCAAAATATCTTGTCCATTTGACAATGTTCAAATAAAAAATGCTGAAAGCAACTCTGAGGACAATAACCTGCTGGATTAAAGCATTAGTTATGAAATTGATGACCTAGTAGTTGAGAGTTCAATTCTTGGGTCAGGTAGTGTGTACTTGGACTCAGTGGTAACAGTATAAGCAATAACTGAGCAGGATTAAATAAGGCTTATGACCATATCATGTTGAAACATTGTTTCCAGTAGAATCACTGAACCTAAATGGGTGATCACTTGGGAAACCATGTGCTGTAATCTTGGATGTGCAAATTGTATAATATATAATTGCTTGGAATTGTTAATCCAAGAGCTGAGTTCCAAATCCCATTGTGTTCATTATATTTCCTTAGACACAAATAACCTTGGGAAAGGTATGAATCCATCTCTTCTCCCTCCAGATATGGGTTTATTAGTAAGATTTGTATCACTAATTCATTATCATCTCAAAAATATAATTCTTACAATCTAAAAAATCATTTTCTGGCTTTAAATACCCTGCAAAGGGTTGATAAACTGTAGAAAATGAATCAGTGAAGTACTATGAGATTAGATATCCCTAGACATGATCAGTGGAATGAAAACAATCTTTTCCTATAGATTAAATAAAGGGTTCAGTTCAAAATTCCCTGAAGGTTATCCAAATTGAAAAGCAACTGATGAAGGCAGGAGACCACAACAGCCAAAACATTGTGATAATAATAACAAAGATGAGGATAATTGTCTACTTGTAAATAACTTTAAGAAACATGGTGTTAATATTTCAGTGTTTATTTACATTATCTTCTGAACATCAGTGGTTTTGTTATTTATAGGAGGTAATGTGTACACAAAGAAAATAAAATGGAGTACAAAAAAAGAGAGTAGATATGTTGGTTCCAATCTGCTAGGAATAAAAACATCCCTACTCTAAATTTATAGACAAATCCTTCTGATGCATGCTGGGATTACTTCCTAACCAATAAAAATGAATTACACTCTTGGTCTCATCTGCCATGCTTTTGTTCTTTCTTGTTTGAAAGTCAGAACACTACAATCACTTGGCTATATGCCTTTTGTGTGTGAACGCAATTCTTACTTTGTAAACTTTTTGTTTATTACTGTTGCTTTGCCTAGTTTTGAACTGCATATATATTATTTACTTAGTATTACTTTGCCTTATTCTTTTTCTCCCTTTTCTTATTATCTATTAGTTCCAGACCTGCCCATCAATCTTTAAACTCTCAGCTGTATACAACCACTTTCTAAGATCAATGGTTAAAAATGGTTTTCAGTGAGTGAAAGTTGAGTGTCTTGGCAAAGATCATTCTTCTTTGAACATTGTGAGCTGGCACTACATATTCACAAACAAAGAACTGTACCAAATAATAGAAACCACATCACTTGAGGACTATTAACAGTAGCAAGAACTAAAATGGATAGCACATGTAATTTGAAGAGAAAATAATGATATAATCAAGATGTTGACAGACAATAAAATAAAAGGTTAAGAAGGAAACTCCCATCAGTACTAGAAAGAACAATAACAGTTACTGGACTTGGAATAAATAAATTTAATAAAAATAAAAGACAATATTACTTCTAGTGTATATGAAAACAATAATATCAAATATAGAAATTGCTAATCTAGGATTAAGAATAAAATCCTTAAGTAAGCACTAGAATTCTTTCTTGTTGATTTTTTTTGTCTTGTGAAGTAATTGGACATGGTTAAGTGTGTTAAGTGTAATTGGCATCTTCATCAACAAATGGAATTGACAAAGTGTCTCAGTGGTAATGGTAATGTTTCCTTGTACAGAAATGGTTAATATTACATTAGCTGTTTCCCTATAAGGAAACATTTGGTATCTATTGATTGAACAGCCAGTACTGCTTCTGGTTGAAATTTATAAAACCTTTCCCTTAAAACAATGTTTCAGGAAAATAGGTCTCTGAAGTCCAGTCACTGTTATCGTTCTTTCCAGTATTGATGGAGGCTTCCTTACTAACCCTTTATTTGAAATAGTGTGGAATGTCAACATCTTGATTGTCATTATTGCCATATTTTATGTCCTTATTTTCTCTTCAAGTTACATGTACTATTCATTGTGTGTATGCGTGTCTCTAAGATTCCAACATTCTAATAATTAACTAAGAAGACAAAATAATTGATATGATTTAAAATTAGTATAGACATTAATTTCAAGTTTGAAGACAATTTGCTGATAATTTTATAAATTCTATCGTTGTTGATTTGAAATTAAATTTAGTGAATAAGTTTTATTATGTCACTGTCTTGTTATATATTGATAAATTCTGCAAGTTTTTTTTATGTAAAACCAGCCTCTTTCTATCTTAAAGCATAAGAGTAAATGGCTCTAACCTCATCATGCTATGTGTTGGCACTAGATTTTTTAATTTTTTTTTTTTACAGTAAGATTCACTCTGTATAAGGCTCGGGGATCACTCAAAGTAGAGGGTTATGTTAAAGGGTAGTTTATATGGATAAGAGAAGATAAGGGTTAACTCTAGATTTAAAAAGGTTCAGAATGTAATGATTGGGGAAACATCCTTTTTCATCAAAAGGAAGAATCCAGATATGAACTACTAATTGAAAATGACAAAACCAGCAAGTACAAAAATTTAAATATCTAGGAAGTGTTTTGACAGTGAATGGAAAATATGACACTGAAATCTGAAGATGCATTGGAATGGCAAAAGTGCCTTTCAAAATTATTACAAAACAGGAAAAATTTTTGCTATTAATATTAGTCCTCCTATATGGCAGTGAATGTTAAACAATTACCTCATGAAGAAGAATCTTGAGGCAACAGAAATGTGTTTCTACGGAAATGTGCCAAGAATCCCATGTACTGAACATGTGAGTAACAAGGAAGTTTTAGGGAAAAATGGAAACAAAAAGGTTACATATACTTAGAATCAGAAAGAGTCAATTGAAATATCTGGAGCATCTAATGAGGTAAAAAGGCTTGGAGAATATGGCACTCACAGGATGTAATGAAAGCAAGAGGGACAGAGAAAAGCAGTGAATAAACTACCTAAAATGCTTGTAAAAATGGTTGACAAAACAGGGATTACAAGAGATAGCAAAAAGGTAAAAACTCACCAAGAGTTACAAATTGCAGGAAGTTGTGGTGAACCATGATTGCCCATGTCCTGAAGGAATGCAGCACGTAAAAGAAAAATACAATATGAAGATACTTTGTGGAAAGTTTTATTTCAAATGTAAATTCTGTTAAATCTTCACCTGGTGAAAATGTGAAGTTCCTTCTTGAGTTTGAGATTTATTGATCAAAATTAATCATAAACTTCTATTTGAATGCATTGATAATCAGAGTAAAATTAACTCCTTCACAAAGCCAACAAAAGTAGTAGCTTTGTCATGTCTTAAAGGGGTATTTATCATAGCCATGTTATCTAATCACAGAAAGATATTAGTCCCCAAATTGGGAATTGGAAGATGCAGTCATGCATTATTTGTGCTATTTTGTTCCTTAACACATGATCAAGTGCAATCACAAAATGTAGTTATACAAATAGTGCCAGATATACTGTGTTGATGTCGAGTGTCACTTTCTGCCTCCTTCTCTATTTACATAAAGTGTAAACAGGCTGCCAAATATAGATGAAATGCAATCAATTGACTGCATTTCTTTGACTGTATTTCTCACTTACTATTTTATTTTGGAGAAAAGAATGGATGGCTTGGATGTTCTTCATGATCTATAAGGTTTAGTTTGATTGTTAAAATGGTTCCAAATTATCACAGCAAAATACACCACTTAAGGGATTGTATAGGTTGTCTTATTAGAATTTTATACAAACCTTGTTGGTTTGTTTTTTTCTTTCTTTATTAATTACATAGGATGTGTGGGTAGGATAAGAGTTATCAGCACGGAAAACGGGTTTAATTTCTATCGTAGGGTGTATCAAAAGTATTTTCAATTTTCTTTTTTTACATACATTTATTCTAGATCTTAAATGTTCAAACAAGCTACATTTGTGAGTTCTATATCTGTCTGAAGGTGTATCAAAAGTATTTTCATTTTTTTTACTGAATGTTATTCTAAAGTTTAAATGTACAGACATGCTAGATTCCTTTGTTCATTGTTTATCTCAAAAGTTTTTTTATTTATTATGTTTTTTCTTTTCTTTACAAATCTCTACTATAAAGCTTAAATGTTCAAACATGCTTCATTCTTTTGTTCAAGTTTTGTCCTATGGTGTATCAAAAGTATTTCCATTTTTCTTACATACCCCTGTTCTAAAGTTTAAGTGTTCAGGTCAATTACATTCCTTTATTCAAGGCTTGTCCTAGGACGTCTCAAAAGTATTTTCATTTTATTTATTACAAATCTCTACTAAAAAGATTAAATGTTCATATGAACTACATCCCTCTGTTCCACCAATTCAAACCTTTACAACTAGGTCATGTTATGCCACATACACAGGGTCAAATCCTTCTTATTCCATTTATATTCCATTGGTAGGAAGATAGTTTCTTCCCAACAATCTCTGCTTTGTCATACAAACTCCCAAGGAGATGATCCTCCAACAACTACAATCTCAACTTCTTAAGGTAGAGAGTTACTGAGTGAGGTTATTTTGTAGCTATAAGAGGAGGAGGTAAGAAGTGCACATTATGAGGATATGTTGAATAGATAATGTTTGACCCTAGACTTGAAGAGGTTAAGATTGTAGTGATCAGGAAAGTATTCGCTCATGTACCTAAAATAAGCTTTGGATTGGTTTGATTTGTTTTATGGCATATCAACCTCAATGGGTTATTTAATACCAACAAAATTTTTTATTGGTGGTAATATTTTTTTTTCAAAAATGTATTGCTTGTTGTTGATAATAATATATTTTTGGTAATAATTTTTTACAAAAAAGTATTTCTGGTTTTAAAACGTATTTTTACACTTTCATAGTGTTTTGACCCCAGTTTTTGTGTTCGGGGGTCAACTATTTGCCCATAGCTGGGACCTAACAGGGTCAGGGTGGACCTGGGAATACCAGCAATTAAGAGGTGGTTCAACGCTCCTCAAAACCTCCTGATCAGAGGCCTTCCTGTTGGATGTAGTTTATCATCATACCCAGGCAGGTAAGCTTTGGATTAAAGGTCCATAAAAAATAAAAAATTCTTTTCCTACATTGTAATAAATTATTCCCCTTATTCATTGATACATCTGTAAGTTCATAGCATAATGATGGAAAAAGCATTTATTTAGCATATTAATGATAAATTCGTAAAAATACGGTGCAACATGTTTCGTTCTTAAGAATGACATCATCAGACTAAAGTAATGCTTTTGTCGATGGAATTATATATGTGTAGGAAGGGGTTTGGGAGACATAAAAATGCAAGTGTCAGTTATAATTATGCACTTATAGGAAAGACTAAAGATGTTGGAATACTGAAATTTAAATTTTTTTTTTTTTAAATGTATATTGGCTGGTTTCATTCAGGTTTTTTATGCTTTTGTTTTTATCATTTTTATTATTAAATATTCCACATTATGATAAGAGATCTTCCAAGAAATGTGAAATATAATAACCTGCATGCAAATGTACTGTGGATGATTTAACAATCAAGCACTTTCTATACATTTTTGTCTTAGTAAATAGCTTTCTTTTTTAACCTTTTAAGTAGCATTTTTTTAAATTGAAGTTGTAGTCAGACTCATTACAGTAAGTAACTAATTGATTCAGTGTATTGTTTTGTAAAAGATCCCTTTTGTGTTTATATAATCTTTTATTTAAATACCTTGAGGTTTCTCCTATGTATTCCTTGTGGCAATTATTACAAGTGATAGAGTAAATTCCTCCATTAAGTTTTAGCTTATTATTTTGATTTGTATTAAGTAAGTCTCTTACTGTTTTGGTATTAATTGTAAAAAAATTGTATGTTAAGCTTAGATAAATTCTTTCCAATTGTAGTTGTAATAGTTGGTTGGTAGAACAATATATTTTAATTCATTGGGTTTATCAGAATGGTGCAATCTTCATTTTTAAAATATTTTATTGGCTTTTTGCTTCAAGTAAAATATGAAATAATTAGGGTATTGGAGGAACCTAAAAGTATTTTCAATATATTTCTCCTTATCATGTAAATGTTAAAAAAAAAAAAAAATTAAATTTTAAATTTCAGCATTCCAACATCTTCAGTGTTTCCTATCAGTGCATAATTATAACCAACACTTAAGTTTTTATATCTCCTCTTCCACTTCCTACACATATATTAATTCCATTAACAAAAATATTACTTTAGTCTGATGAAGTCCTTCTTAGGATGAAACACGTTATACATAATTTTTCCCATTTTGTCGTTCATTTGCTTAACACAAGAAATAGTTATTTCATTCCATCTTCTAGTTAATCCAACACTTCTCCATTAATTAGATAGAGTAAACATTATACATTGAAAATTTCAGATCAATATTCAATTAATAAATGTCAAGCAATTGACATATTCATCTATCCTTATCATGTCGTTAATAGGAAAAGGCCGACATTTCACCTTTTGCTCTTTCTAGAATTGTTCCTTTCATTTTCTATATTAATAAAGTTATGGATTCCTTAACAAGTTATGATACAAAATGTCCAGTGCTGATCTGACTTGTGTAGCCATTCATGTAAAATATTTGGCTTTGCATTAGTCGGATTGATTGAATAGGCAACTTTAAGGAAACCTTGACAGCCATTTTGCTAGATGCAAAGGAACATAACTAAAATGGTTGTCTTAGGAATCAATGGGAAATGTATTAGACTTCAGCAATTCTCTTAGCCAAATGATCAACTTTGAAATTGGTTGATCATCCAGTTAAATAGATTTATCCCTTCATAAGATATAAATGTTTACTATTAATGTAAACATATAACTGGACCCTTACCCAGATTTTCACCTACTGGCCACATTTTGTTTCTTGTTTATGTTGGTATACATCAAAAACTGGGAAAGGTTCACTGCACATTCATAAAATAATAAAAATGAAACAATGCAATGTCAAGAAATGAGAATGTGAACCCTGTTTCCAATAATATAAAATTAGTGTCTGTTTCAGAGCTTCACTTGCTCGGTCTGGGTGGGTAGCTAGGTAACAAGCTCTGCCATGTCTAACAACTCAGCTCCCTGCCCATCTACACATCCTGACCTGTTGCTAGAAATATGAACAGGCAGCATCAGATTTACTGGAGGAAAAGCTTGTCATCCACTAAAGCCAGACCAAAATTTATTTAATCGATAACAGTCAATTATGTTCCATGCGTGATACACGCGTAGGCAATCATGTATCTTTTAATACATGACTAATGAGGTAGATTTTTTCCTGCAGTAGATTGCCATTTCTTTCTGCGGTAGACCAGTTTCCATCCAAGGCTATAGAACCTGGTCTGTCCTGTTATTTGCCCATAGCTGGGGCGACAAGTAGAGGATTCATAATTTTTCCAAGGGTATTAGCACGTAAATGAATGTAATGGATTCAACTGGAATTTGAACTCGGCTCTCTGATTCCTAGGTCCACCGTGCCTACTGACTATTAACTAAAAACTTTCTGTGTCGTGTTTTGTTGTCACTTGATTTCAAAATCCCTCATCCCCTCATTTACTTTTCCATTCACATTCAGTTAAATGAGTGCCATTTGAAGACCCGACTTCAAAAAACCCCATCTATAAAGCAAAAATACTTGAGGCTGAGAAAAAAAAATGATATTTTCCTCTTCCACATAGGTTTCCCAATCACTGTTTTCTTCTACTATGATTTTTAAAAATCCTTCTGATTGAATTATTCTTATTCTGTTATCTTCTATAAGAATCCACATTGATCAAGTTTTATAATCATTTTTATGGGAATGAAAATGATTTTAATCATTTTATCTCCCTTTGATCTCTTTCGATGAATTATTTCCTATAAATCTAGCTAATATTTTTACTTCTTGACATGATGAAAGCTCAACAGCTAGCATGATATTTTTATAATGATACAGGGTTCTTTTAATCCATATTGAGCATTTATTTTTAATTTAACATCATATAACATCTTTCTGTGATTTATACATGTATCTTTTTAAAGTCAGTACATTTGGATACATGCAAAATAAATAGCACCAAAGAAATATTTATCAA